>JACEGR010003464.1:0-104393 GCA_014170235.1 Listronotus bonariensis | reverse complement strand
CTTTGTTTAGCCTGGCCAGCTGGCGGAGCTTTTTGTGTAATTTATTCGTTTGTTGGTATAAACTATTAATTGATAAGAAAATCGACTTGATATTTTTTATGAGGTTTTGCCAAGATATGTTAATTAAGAACGTTTTATTTGATTTTGTTTGGAAGTTGCTGAAAACTATGACGAAGTAACTAAGTATGTGGGGTGTCCGCTAAATAATGGTACATAGAAAACGAACAGATTCCTTATGCTAAAATATTAAGATTTAACCAAGCATACCTACATACATATTTATGTTTATTTAAAAGTTCATAATAAGGAAGATACAGGGTGTTGAAGTACTCGTAAAAATTAATTTACTTTGATTTTTTTGAAACGTTTTGAATATTTAAATTAAACTAGCTTATTTGTACTAGGGTTTATGTTTGTTACAATGACCTAGCTTAACTGTATACCGGGTTAGAAAAAGTACGCTTAAATATTTTTAAAACCGCTTGAACCACATTCACCAAATTTGGTATTTGGAAGGTGTCGGGCATGAAGAATTTAATGGTAATATTAGCAACGTTGCCAGATCTCCCCGTTTTGTGCCACAAGAATTTTTTTCGTGTTTTTTTAACGGAATGACCTATTTATTTTTATTGCAATAAATTGCGCAGGCCAAATTTAATAAGTTTACAAATTTTTAAAATTTAATTTTTACTTACTGTTAAGATTTTACATTACAATATTTTAGGTAAAAAGTTCAGATGCGCTCAAGTATCTCTAAAACCGCTTAAACTGCCTTTACAAATTTCGGCATTTAAGGGTTTCTTGGCAAGTAGAATTAAACAGTAATGCTATAATTGTTGCTAGATTTTTAGTTTTGCGCTACATGTAATATTTTTGGTATTTAAAATGATATGCCTTATTCATTTTAATTGTATTTAAAGAAGTTTGCCTACTTAAGTAAGATTCCAAGTTTTCAAAATTCAATTTCTACCAGTTACCGAGTTATTACAACATCGCAATTTTATTGAAATTCAATCCTGATATAACTGATCAATTGGACATGCCGAAAAACCCCACCAAATATTGTTAACATAGCTTTATCGGTTTTAAAGATATTTAAGCGCCAAATTACTTCTTGCTAAAAGTATAGTATGTCGTACCTTGACAACAAATAAAGACAGCATTTTAAAAATTTAGAAACGTACTAAATTTGACACTTAAATTTAATGCAATAAAAAAATTAGCATTCTCCATTTTAAAAACTAAATAAAAATTGATGTAGAACAAAACTCGAAAATCTGGCAACAGTGCAATATCACTATTAAACTTCACATATCCAAAACATGTTAGATACAAAATTTGGTAAATATAGCTTTAGCGGTTTTAAAGACATTTAATATATGATATAAATATTATTATATTTTATTAAAGTGGCTTTACTTATGTAATGTCGTAAGTATTCCTAATTACCTTACCTAAACAATATAAAACCTACTGTCAGTTTTTTAAATTGTTTGTTTAATAACAGGTATTTTAAAATAATTTCATTACGCTTACTTTAAACAGGTATTAAATCAAAGTAAAAAAATGTATTGGGTATACAGGAAGAAGATATATATTTTTTAATTATATTGAAAATAGGGGGCCCTGAAAGATTACCATCACTTCAAAATACAATATATATACATATAATTTAATAAAAGTTTGAAATTTTTGGGCATAGAGGCTCTAAATGACAAATAAAGAAAAGAAACAAATACATAACCTGGTAGAAACGACTACATGGCTGGTTACTTTAAAATTACGAGGTCGTCGGAGGTTATGTATTTGTTGCTTTTCTTTATTTGTTATTTAGGAGCCTCTATGCCCAAGAATTTAAAACTTTTATTAAATTGTTTATTGGGCAGAAGGACAAACTACCTTCACTATAAATTAATTTTAATGTAATATGTTTAAAATATTTTTACAACAGTTCATATTATTGCCATAAATTGTATACAGTGTGTTTCTTAATAACAAACTAATATTTAAGGAAGTGATTCTTGGGCCCATTTTTGAAAAAAAACTTCATATGAATGTATGTCTCAAACGTCTTAACTTTTGAGATACAGGGTGTTAAAGTTTTAAGAAAAAAATTATTGTCATTTTCATACCACTTAAAATAAACCGGTCAACAAATAAACCTGGCCACCCTGTTTTTTTTATCGAAATTCAACGGCCCATAACTTTTTAAACCGATTTAAATATTTTTCGTCTCTTAAAAGAACATTTTATTGGCTTTAAGCTGCTTGTGGCTAATTCTTTAAACTTTTCTAGGACTACGTTATACAGAGTGGTAAATAAACAAAACACATTTTTGACGAAAATCAAAGTTCTCCCAGTTGTTTTTACAACAAAGCTGCCTCTAGAGAGGTAGGAAGATAATAAAGAATGAAATCGGTTAAAAAAGGAGAGATCATTTTTTAAAGTCGGTTTAATTTTTCTTTTAATGTTTATTGTTATTCACCTTTTCTTTTTCGTAAAAAAGCGCGTTTTCTATAAAACGACAATAAACCATCAGCGCTGCGTTAAGTTTTTTATTACTAATTGAAATACAGGTTGCTTCCTAACTACGGAACGAAACTTAAAGAGGTTAGTTCTTATGACATTTTATGAAAAAAGTTCCTATAAAAATATGTCTGGAAAAATATATAGAACTTCATAAAAAGTCAGTGGCATACTTCTTTTAATTATTATTATTTAAACAACAGGAGAATAAAGATACACCTAAATTACGGTTAATAAAGACAGTTATAGCTTGAAAATTGTACAGTCATTTTTGCGAATGATTTTGTAGCAAAGTACAAATAATCTGCAATTTTTGTTATACACCTTTTTCTTTCTCGTACAAAAAAAGGCGTTTTTCATAAAACGGCAATAAGCCATCAGTGCAGCGTAAAGTTTTTTAATACTAATTAAAAATACGGGGTGATTCCTAAACACGGTACGAAACTTGACGGAGTTTTTCCTAATGACATCTTATGAAAAAAGTTGTTTATACAGTGTGGTCTATTAGGTGTGCAACAAATGAAAACATTTATTATTTGCAATTTGTCATAAAATTTTATTCTTCATAAAAGTTAGTGCATGGTCCGAAACTGTATTAGCAGTAGTTAGTTTTATTAAAAGTTAAATGATATACAAAGTAGGTAAAAAAGCAAAAACTGCATAAAAGTAAAGTAACACTATTTTTTAAAATACAACAAATTGGTGAACAAAAAGTAATTTGAAATCAAAAGTTATGTATAAATACCAAGTCATGGCCTCCTATTCAAATGTTTAAACATTTTTGGAAAATTTTAAATTAACCATGTTTGAAACAGATTTTCATTATTCTGATTCAATATTTATTTAAAGCAGTTTCAAGCAACTGACTTTTAAACAAATTTAATTAAATCAAAGCAAATTTGAAAAATTATTACTTTAAGTTTGTTGCAAGGATTTTTAATAGGGCCATAAAATTATACAAAAATGCTTTTTATTAAGGCAAATATATTATAAATATTAAAATGCTTATACAAATTCCTTAATTACCTAGTAAAATTATTGTTTTAAATTTTTATAAAAGTGTAGAACAGATAACTTAAAACTAAAAATAACTAAATTAAAACTTAAATTAGCAGGCCATGACTTTATTTAACATTTCTTTGTATTTTTATAAATAAGGGCACTTTTCTCCCAAGCAGTTATTAATCTTTTTGTCCTACCATGTATACCATAAAACTTTTAATAAAACTAACTACTGCTTATAGAGTTTGAGACCATGCACCAACTTTTATGAGGAATAAAATTTTCTGACAAATTGCAAATAAAAAAGTTTTTCATTTGTTGTATATATTGTACAAAAATAAGTCTGGAAAAAAGTATGAAATTTCATAAAAAGTCAGTAACATACTTCTATTATTTATTATTATTTAAACTACAAGAGAATAAAGATATAGTTCAATTACGGTCAATAAAGACAGTTATAGCTTGAAAATTGTATAGTATATTGTTATTCCGAATGATTTCGTACCAAAGCCCAAATGGTCTGCAATTTTTGGTATACCCCCTTTTTTCCTTTTCAACACGCTTTTATGTATACAGGGTGTCCGCTAATTATTGGTACACAAAGAAACCACAGATTCCTTATGCCCAAATACACTCCTTGACAAAAAGTCCGGACAAACAAAATTTTGTTCAAATTCAATGTTAAATAACTTTTTGCTTTTTTAACGATTTTAATTACCTTTTAATCCAGCTGTAGCTCCTTACATCATTATTATTATTTTATATGGGGATTGCAAAACGTTTTATGGGATAAAGTATTTTACAGGAAAGAGAAAAAAGTTGCATTTTGGCCTAAATTTTCAAACACTTTGTGGAATAATTTCATGTAACAATTTTTTACCAGTGTTTTGGATTTTAAAGCCCCATATTTCTAAACATTTTTTTCAATTTATATCGGTATCTTCATTTTAAAAGAGAATAATTAAAAAAACAAAGCAATTTAATTACGATGGTCATACCATACGCTATAATGCAAAAATGTAGGGGGAAACTTAAGATATGAAAGGTCATATTTCCGAAACTAATAAATATAAGTATATCAAATGTAATATTTTAAAAAGGTTTTTAAAATATTTTTTTTTATGATGATTCAATATATACAAGGTGTTTATTTTTTCAAATCACACATTTTGTCGTACCCTGTATATCTTAAAAGATAACAAAAATCTGATAACTGATTTGAAAACTACAAACCATTTTTTGTATTGGTTATTTGTCATAGAAAAATAAAAATTGTAAAAAGGGTGTAAAAGTACAGGGTTTTTTAAGGTTGATATATTCATTTTAACATATTTAGTATAAAACGCAAAAAATAAGAAAATTTTTCAAAATAAATTTTGTTCAAAAATGTCTATAAAGTATTAAATATTCCAATGTTCCACCCCTAA
The DNA here is from genome assembly GCA_014170235.1 of Listronotus bonariensis. Taxonomy (NCBI): domain Eukaryota; kingdom Metazoa; phylum Arthropoda; class Insecta; order Coleoptera; family Curculionidae; genus Listronotus; species Listronotus bonariensis. The sequence continues at coordinate 99,438 of JACEGR010003464.1, read as the reverse complement.
TTTAATTCGCCAGTGTCAACTTTGCAAACGGGTTTGATTTTATTTTCTTTTCTAAATCCCCTCTCTCTAATGAATTTTAATAATTAAAAAAATTTCGCATTAGTAGTTATTAAGTATTAATTATTCCAATATACCACCTCCTAATTTTAGTCGCCAGTGTCAAATTCGTGGTAACTGAACTTTTAAGTAAGTTCGCGAACGGCTTCGATTTTCTTTTCTTACAATAATTTATTTTAAATTAAGATAAATTTTGATAGTCAAAAAATTTTGCGCATTAAAGTTTTGAACTATTAAATATTCCACTTGACCACCTCCTAATTTTAGTCGACAGTTTTATTTTCGTAGTAATTAAAATTTACAATAAATTTGCGAATTGCTTCGATTTTAATTTTTTACCATGAAATATTTTTAAATCAAGCCCTCTGATGAATTTTGATAGTCAAAAAATTTTGCGCATTAAAGTTATGAAGTAATGAATATTCCAATGTGCCACCTCCTAATTTTAGTCGCCAGTGTCAATTTTGTGGTAAATGAAATATTAAATAAATTCGCGAACGGCTTCCATATTTTTTTATCATTATTATTTTTTTTAAATAGAGATTTCTGATAAATTTTGATAGCAAAAAAAATTTGCGCAATATAGTAATGAAGTTTTTAATATTCCACTGGGCCACCTTCTAATTTTAGTCTACAGTTTTAGCTTCGCAGTAATTCAAATTTGCAATAAATTTGCGAATGCCCTCTGATGAATTTTGATGATAAAAAAAAAAATTGCGCACTAAAGTTATGAATTATTAATATTTTAATGTTCCACCTCCTCATTTAAGTCGCTAGTGGCAACTTCACGAATGGCTTCGATTTTATTTTCTTACCAATAAATATTTCTAAATAAAGCCCTCTGATGAATTTTAATAGTAAAAAAATTTTGCGCATTAAAGTTATGAAGTAATGAATATTCCAATGTGCCACCTCCTAATTTTAGTCGCCAGTGTCAACTTTGTGGTAAATAAAATATTAAATAAATTCGCGAACGGCTTCAATCTTTTTTATCATTAGTTTTTTTTTAAATAGAGATTTCTGATAAATTTTGATAGCAAAAAAATTTGCGCATATAGTAATGAAGTTTTTAATATTCCACTGGGCCACCTTCTAATTTTAGTCTACAGTTTTAGCTTAGCAGTAATTTTAAATTTGCAATAAATTTGCGAATGCCCTCTGATGAATTTTGATGATAAAAAAATTTTGCGCACTAAAGTTATGAATTATTAATATTTTAATGTTCCACCTCCTCATTTAAGTCGCTAGTGGCAACTTCACGAACGGCTTCGATTTTATTTTCCTACCAATAAATATTTCTAAATAAAGCCCTCTGATGAATTTTAATAGTGAAAAAATTTTGCGCATTAAAGTTATGAAGTAATGAATATTCCAATGTGCCACCTCCTAATTTTAGTCGCCAGTGTCAACTTTGTGGTAAATGAAATATTAAATATATATATAATAAATTTGCGAATGCCCTCTGATGAATTTTGATGATAAAAAAATTTTTGCGCACTAAAGTTATGAAGTATTAATATTTTAATGTTCCACCTCCTCATTTAAGTCGCTAGTGTCAACATCACGAACGGCTTCGATTTTATTTTCTTACCAATAAATATTTCTAAATAAAGCTCTCTGATGAATTTTAATAGTCAAAAAATTTTGCGCAATAAAGTTTTGAAGTATTAAATATTCCACTGGGCCACCTCCTAATTTTAGTCGCCAGTGTCAGCTTGGTGGTAACTAAAATTTACAATATATTCGCAAACGGCTTCGATTTTATTTTCTTATCATTATCTCCATAAATGAAGCCCTCTGATATATTTAACAGTCAAAAAATTTTGCGTATTAAAGTTATAAAGTAGTAAAAATGCCAATGTGTCACCTCCTAATTTTAGTTGCCAGTGTCAACTTTGTGGTAACTGAAATTTTAAATAAATTGACAAACGGCTTTGATTTTATTGTCTTACCAATAATCATTTTCAAATCAAGGCCTCTAATGAATTTTGATAGTCAAAAAATTATGTTATAAAATATTAAATATTACAATGTGCCACCTCCTAATTTTAGTCGCCAGTGTCACATTCGTGGTAACTGAAATTTTAAATAAATTTGCGAACGGTTTCGATTTTGTGTTCTTACCATAAATTATTTTTAAATCAAGCTTTCTGATGAAATTTGATGGTCAAAAAGTTTTGACCATTAAAGTTAGGAAGTATTAAATATTCTAATGTTCCACCTCCTAATTTAAATCGCCAGTGTTAACTTAGCGAACGGCTTGGATTTATTTTCTTACCATTAAATATTTTTAAATAAAGCCCTCTGATGAATTTTAGTAGTTAAAAAATTTTGAGCAATAAGGGTATGAAATATTAAATATTTCACCAGGCCACCCCTAATTTTAGTCGCCAGTGTCAGCTTCGTGGTAACAGAAATTTGCAATATATTCGCTAACGGCTTCAATTTCATTTTCATATTTTTAAATACTTTTAAATAAAGCCCCCTGATTAATTTTAATAGTTAAAAAGCGCTATTTTAACCTCTATATTTTTAAACATACTAATTAATTGACTGATCACTTAAATCTCAAAAGTCTCAATTAATTAAAACTCAGCCAAACTAGTTAAAAAATTCGACCGATCAAAATTCAGCTCTCCCAAAAATTAAATAAAAATCTTGTCCATACTGGCTGATTTAGAAAACATATTACCAGGTTTTTATGTTTAACAAGGAGACCATTAAGGGTAAGAATTATGAAAACAAATATTTCTTGAATGATATTTATAAAAAGTTAGCTTTTCCTTAAGAAACATCCTGAACTTTTTATACTTTGTAGTGATAAAGGAAACATAGCAGTGGCTATATATAGAGATGAGTATATAAATAAAAGTCAAGAATTGTTAAATGATACACAATACTATAAAAACTAAACAATAATCAAACCTATATCTTGCAACTGAAAGCTAATGAATTGATTAAGAACTTATATGACAAGGGTGCCATTGATGAACAAAAAAAATTCATAATAATTATTATTAATCTAGGACACTGTTTGTTATAGATTTTATACTTTACCAAAAATTCACAAACCTAAGTTATTAATGAGGCCCCTTGTTTCATCCATTAACTGCCCTAATGGCTCTCTAGCTAAATACCCAACTGAAATTCTTACATTAGCTTACAATTTTAATAATGATTTTTATGCGAATGATTTGTTCTCTTCTAGTATATTATAAATAACTTTCAATTGCCAGATAATTATGTAATTGTTAGCATTGACTTTGTCTCGCTATTTACCAACTTACCTCTTGAGGTTATCCAAATCAGCTTACATAACAAATGAGAAATCATTTCGCAATAATGCAACATAATAGGCGAAGATACTTTTCAAAATATTTATAGTTTATTTTTGAATCCAACATAATGATATTTAATGACACTTATTATAAACAAATATTTGGCACCCCTATGGGATCAAAAATATAGTTAATTGTGTTTTAGATGATCTAGTGGATAATTGTCTCCAGTATCTGCCTTTTATATACCTTTCGTCAAACGCTATGTTGATTTGCCTTAGAACATTTCAATACTTTTAATAGACATATTTAATTTACAGTTGAGAAAAAGAGTAACAAAAGTATTCCTTTTCTTGATATGTTGGTGACACGTACTAATAATAATTTATTACAAACAAAATGGTACAGGAAACCATACTGCTCAAATAGGTTTTTAGGCTTTTTCTCCTACCATTCAATTGGAGTGAAAATAAACTTTAGCTTAGCTTTAAAAAATAGAGCAACTAGGCTTACCCACCCACACTTCGGGAAAGACACACTAAAATCATATTCATATTGCTGGAGAATTCCTACTCTTTCAAGATGCTTAATAAATTTCTGTACAGCACTAAATATAAAATACCTGAAAACCTTTTTTAACAGATCATTACTACCTTCAATACTAACAACTTAACCACTTCCTTCTTCTATCTTGCAGTTACAAACAAATATTTCATTAATAACTAACAACAATCAAATACGTTTACTTATTACCCTATATTGAGGATCTACAAGATCAATTAATTAGTATGTTTAAAAAGACAGAGGTTAAAATAGCGAGAAAACAGGTTAAGACCTTATCGTCAATTTACAGTTAAACCAAGACATTATTACCACTTTTAGAAAAAGACAAATGTTGTATATAAAATACCTTGTCAAAATTGTCAACTGTCCTATATAGGACAAACATCTAGAAGTCTTAAGGGTGGAATCACTTTACATAAAAGCGATGTGAAAAGGGGATTACAGAGTAGTGCCTTGACTGACCATGTCATAAACAATGATTATCGTGTAAATTGGGATGGCTGAGATTTTGGAGGTAGCAAGTCCTTACTATAAGCCCATTTTCCTCGAAATGGTACATATAAATTTTGAAAAACCTCCAATGAACAAGAAAAGCGACACCCAGAATCTTAGTATCGTTTACAGTTACATTTTAAAGTGGCAACATGAGAGATACTTGAGTATGTTGGACCACCTGGTCCCAGATGAATAAATAACAAATAATAATAACTTATAATATTTTTCTGTATTTATTAATTTAAACAATTTTACATTTTTCACTTAAGGTTGTTAATATGTTGCTTGTTCATTTTCTTTTTTTGTTCTCATACCTTGTTATATATTTTTTTCTTTCTCAATTGCTGGCTAAGGGTTGTCCTTATTACTTAATTTCTATAGTTATTTTATTAACAAAACTCTCTTAAAGCATTCGGCTGCCGAAAGTGTGTTTTTTTATGTTTCTTTTCCCTTGACGGGACGATGGCTCAAAATTATTTTTAATTAGGGCCGGCTAAAATTAATAGTTTACGGGCGGCAAATATGTAAATGCGCCTCTGCTTATGGCCTTATTACACAGGACCTTGCCATACACAACGGCTTCAAAATATTTACGGCGTCGTGTACAGCACATTTTGCAATTTTATGGAAAAATAAATAAGCATCACAAAAATTCAGAATGCTTTAAATAGTTCTTTAAAAAGACTCTACCCTTAGAGACCATTATAATACTCCTTCCTGTTAACCCGGAAGTGCTGTAAAATTTGAACTTCATTTTTTTCCACTTTCACCTTCTGAACTGCAATCCTCTAGCAGGGGTGAGATTTAATCCTAAATCTTAAATGGAGGGTCTCTCGACTCTAATAACAACTGCCAAGTTTAAAGTCTTTTGGTAGGGGCGCCCAAGAGGGGATTTGGGGATTAACTACAGCGTAGCAGTTTAATATACCGGTGGATACTTTGTAGCCAGTTAAGTACCTCCACCAAATATGAGCACCGTATACAGGGACGATCATAAAAAACAAAAATATATCCATCAGAAATTGTCGAGCGCGTCAGATTAGGATAGGGTAAGTTAATTACATGCTAAACAGTGTATATTTTACTAATCTGACAATTTAAGAGTGACGTAAAGGAAACGGAGGGCTACAAAGAAAATGGTCAGTTTAACATTTTCGAGCGTGGCTATTTTGTTATTTTAAAGAAATAATTCAGGGATAACGAAAAATATATAATTCGATACGACCCAAACGATTTCCACAAGCCAAAATAAAATTATTATTATTTTTAAATATTTAAAAGTCTATAGCCACTTTCCCCACCGATAAAAAGGTATACATTATATAACTTTTTTTTCTTATCATCTAAGCTAAGGTTGCAACCAATGTTGTTGCTATGAGGCTCGAGTAAATTCCCATTTAGCATTGTGGGCTCCCCTACTATTTGTTACTATTCCCGTTGATATGACAGCTTGTTGATATTATAATTTTTGTTGTTCTAATGTATAATTTTAAATTACCTGGTAAAGCGAGCTACTTTAAACAAAGGGAATATAATAAGGATTAAAAAATCTTCAAAATGAGATATCAATTAATCTTTCTGGCGAGGGTGTGATTTACCAATAAAATTTAAGGGTGAATGAAAGAAGATACCTATATCGCTGAGAGCCACAATTTTTAAGCATAATAAGCAAATTTTAAACATTAAAAAACATTCGCTATTGTTTCAAAAGACTATGAACAGTGCTAAAAACAAATATAATACAATAATAGTATTTAACTATTTTTTTTGGGTGTTTGGATTTTTGTCATTTATGATACAGTATTTGGATAGAACTTAATGTTAACCTGTATAGTTTTAATAAAATCTAAATCCTATATCAATGCCACTCCTTTAAAAGAAGTATTATTACTAAATGAATTATTTAAATGGACTCCAACCATCATTAGTCAACAAATAATTTGGTTTTAGATTACGCGTTACTAACCGTACTATAAAACACATTTTTGATTTAAAATACGATAAATATCTTTAAAACGAAGTGACCAACAAAATGCTTTACATATTTAATTCGTGTAACTTTGAGTACAACAGCCTAAAGCATGCTATTATTGATGACAGTGATTAATCTTTTTGATATGGTATCGCATACAAACTAGCCACACAGAAATATGAGCATTTGGTTTTTCACTCTTAGTCGAGTCAGTAAAGACTTTTCGTCGAAAGTCCCCAGGATAGCTTCAATTTTGATAATTTTTTTTAAACTTTTTTTTATACTCTTTATTAAAGTTGATAAACCTCACCGTTTAGGCACCAATTGACATCAAAGTTTCAATCAAATTACCTACATACATACAGGGTGTCCAGTAACTCAACCGACAAACTTTACGTGGAGATTTCACAACAGAAAATAAGAAAAAAATTCATATAATTATATGTCCTAAACGTCTTAGTTTTTGAACTACGAGGTGTTAAAACTTTTTTTTTTTTTTTTAAATCAATGTTTTAAGTTTTAATTCATATAATAAGTGGTAAAGCAAACTAAGTACTTCTAACACGATTACCATATACCAAATAAATATCGAGTTGACCATGCCAAGAAATAAGTTTTATTTTTTTTACGCGAAAACCATCAAATAAAAAAAGGTCAAAAAGCTAAATTTGTTTTAAACTTAATGGGAATCCCAAATACTATTTTTTTTTGAGAAAATTCAGTAGCGTACCATTTTTTCCTTGAAAATCATTTACAATAAATCCCGCACGGACGACGAAAATTATTTTTTTCTTACATCACGTCAAAAAATGTCCTTTAATGCATAGAAGACGTCTCTTAAAAGTTAGGTATTGTAAAAAAACTTGTTTTTCTAAAGTTTTAACACCCTGGAGTTCCAAAAGCTCATATGTTCTTATAGGGTTTTTTTTTAATTTTTCATTGGAGAACCACCCCTTAAAGTTTGTCCCAAAACTTAGTGGACACCCTGTATAAATACCATTAAATTTATATTGTTTAAAACATTAAAATAATTATTTTTCCCTTTCTGGGAGATTTTTGATTTTAAATAACATAAAAATAAAAGTTAAAAAAATCGGAGCTGTTATTGAGAACTTATGGCGATTGCCTGTTTTACAGCTTATTTGACGATATGGCAACCACTTGCCGGACTCCGTAACAACAACCAAAACCATTGCTAAGATTTAATTATTTGCACATTCTTAACCTAATTTTGCCAGGTTGGCTTCTAAAGTTTTAATAACATACAGGGTGTACGGAAAGGTGAGGTCAAAAATGATAGGGGTGATAGAGTGAGCCAAAATAATGTTACTACTTCATATAAAAAAGTTCTATATCGCTTCGTTAGAAAGATATTGACCTTCAAAGTTGGTATAAAAAAACTTATTTCAATTATAACTTTTGAACTGTTGCCACAGTACCATTGATATTTCGGCTACTAAATAATCTTATGGCAATGCTTCTTTTCATAGATAAACGGTTGTTGAGTTTGACCGAGGATATGGAGCGGCGAGATGAATTCAAAATAGGTATTTTGTTTTTGCCGCTTTGTCGCTCTGTGATTTTAAAGATGGATTGTTAAAAATTTATCGACTTTGCGAAAACTATCATAATCGGAATATTTTTTTAAATAAATTTTTCATATACTGGGTGTTCCTAGCCGGTGACTCACCCGTAACACTTCTTTTTAAGATATTTATATAATATTTTCTAGGTATATTTCTCACATAAATATACGTTGTTTAACGTATCCACCTGTTTTCTGTTACTTTTGGTTTATTATTTTAAATGGGACACCCGGTATATTTTTACTGATTTAAATAGAAAATGAAATTTACGCAACCCGCCCAGTGCGATACCCGAAATATTTCAATTTTGAATATGGTTTTGTGACTGTAACCCTTACCTTTTTTGGCACAATCTTTAAAATTGCATTGTAGTACACCTGTCCGAGAAAAATGACGCGTTTGCCCAGTCCGACACCAAAAAAGTGTCAAAATTGACAGGCTAGGTTAAAGGGGTGCTTCGATATATGGCGATATATAAATATTCTTGGTAGACCCGTCAAAAGGAATCTCCCTAAGTAGGTTTTTAAAGGGTAATTATTCTGAAGTCCAGAAGGGTAAGAAATGAAGGTGGGTGGGTGAGTATAATTTACATACCAGTTCACGTGTAACAAAACCTATGTTTTTTTTCTAGGGAGCTGTCTACATGTCCGGTGGCACAACAGCCTGAAGGCTTATTGAACCAAACTCCCGTTTTATTTTACCCATTCCAGTACCCTAGTTCCTTAACAACAAAACTTATGCTAAGCAGTGTAATTAGGAAAAAGTGGTGTTATTTTTAAAACGATTTTATTAATTTCAGACTTACTGACGCTACACATTTATGCTATAATAAAGCTTTTCGAGGGCGCCCATTTTAAGCACTGCAATGTTCTAGAATATTCCTTTACCACCAAGTAATAACATTAGACCTTAAATTTATATAGCTTCGTTTAATACTCTGTAGTTATTGTTACATAGTGCTTACATAAAGACGAGTTCTCGCTAACTTTGAAACCGTCTAAGTTATATTGTCCATATAATTTAAAACACAGAGGTTATAAAAGTTATAAAATGGTTTTGCGAAATGTGTTGAATGACACATTTTCTATTTATTTGTTTGCGCTATTAAAAGTTTTATGATTTTTAAGTTACGATAGATAAAACTTAAGCACCTTTACTGCCTTTTCATATTAGCGAAAGATGGAAATACGGGCGACGGACCAACGCTATCGAAGTGTATGAAGTCAAATGAAACCTTTTATACGCAGAAAACGGTAAAAGTATAATTTTTTATCTCTCTGTCCATCAAAACCGGCTTAGTGTGTAAAGGCGCTAACACAATAAGCCGGTTTTGATGGACAGAGGGATAAAAAATTATACGAAGCTGAGTTTCCGACTTTCCGCGTTCTCTGCGTATGAAAGGTTTCATTTGACTCCATACATCTCGATAGCGTTGGTCCGTCGCCCAAATTTCCGTCTTTCGCTAATATGAAAAGGCAGTAAGAGTTAAAATTAACAAAAATATAATACATATAAAACAATTTCATTATTATTCAAATATAATAATTTTAAGTGGTTACATCCTGTTTTAATTAAAAAAAAACGATTTTTTGTTTTTTTCATATTTTGAATGTATATCTGTTTATTTGAAAATATTGTTTGAAAACTTTACATTGATCCGGCAAATAGTTTTGGAGATATGCACGTATTTGTAAATTTTGTTAACTTAGTTTAAATGGTACCCAAAATTTCAAACGGGTTTATCTCAAAACGATGTTTTTAAAGTCGATGGAGAAAAAAATTTCGAATCGGCTGGACCGACTGGCTTGACATTTTTACACGATCTTCTTGGATACTTTTGTCTGGTAATGATTAAAGGAATAAGGTTTCTATACTCCATTCATTATACATTTAGAAAAACACCTGAACAAAAATAATTTTAAAGTTTTCTCTATAAAGCAAAGATAAAAATGCCTTTAATAACTCCAAGTCATACAGGGTGGGCCTCAAGGTGTCTCTGGGCTTTATTTCTGCTCTCGCTGATTTTCATATGATCACCTAAAATATTTTTAAGAAGCCCCCTTAAATGCGCTCTTTAAACCTAACATATTTCAAAATGGTAGATATTTAGGGTCTAGTTATACTGGTGTTACAAATTCAAAGTGCCCTTATGCATTTTGAAAATGGTAAGAGATACAGGGTTACTTAAATTAATGTAAAGTTAAGCATTTTAATGTTTGAAAAAATTAAAGTTTAAATCTTTTAAAATTTACAGTCGTTTCAAAATTATTAAAAAAACATAATTTTGCCTTAATTTTTTTTAAGTTTAATTTAATATAAAACACTTCTATGCTAGTGTTGCTCGACAAACACTGGCAAAGAACTGTTTAATTTTAAAATAAGGTTAAAAACAAACTAAAAATGTTCTGCACAGTTTGTTTTTTTTTTCGAATAACCTTAAAATGGTTCTTTAAACTTTTACAACAAAATATTGTCAAAGATTAAAATGCTTAACTTTACACTAATTTAACTAACCCTGTATCTCTTACCGTTTTCAAAATCGCAAGAGGGCACTTTGAATTTGTAAGACCCTATATAAGTAGACCCTAAATAACCACAGTTTAAGGATCTATAGGTTTAAAAAGGTATTTAAAGGAACCTTATGAAAATATTTTAGGTGATTATGTAAAAATCGGCGAGAGCAAAAATAAAGTCCAGAGACACCCTGAGTGTACCCTTTATAATTTGGAATTATACCTCTAAAATTAAGCTATATTAGTTTAAAAACTTTAAAAAATATATATCTTTTTATCTTTTTATTTGCCTAAGTGAATAATATTTACGTATACAGCATAGTTAAAGTAAAATTCGAGACCACCCTCTTTTTAACCCTGTATATTTTGACGGTATATCTTTAAACTAATCCTGCACACTATTATTTTAGAAAAATATTTAATTCTAACCGTTTGTTCATTTTCTATACTTAAAAATGTAATTTTTTGAGTTTTTGTATTTTAGGCAACTTTATAATAATTTTATATGTTCCGACGCCACTGCTACAAGAAACGTCCTATATAAAACCTTTTTATTTATTTTACTATTCTAGATAATATTCTATAGATACGCATCAAAATATGTTCTGTGAAAACTTTAGTAAGATAGAAAATAAATTAAAATTATAAGATGTGCTCGAAATCTCAACTTGGCAAATATCCAACTTTGAGGCTCGATAACTCTACTAATTCTTCATTATCAATTTATAGTGGACAAAGTATAATATTAATTTCTGATATTTAAGCCACTTTCAAGTTTAAATTTTCTTTCTAAAAACGATTCTTTTGTTTTGGGAAGCTGCCATTTTAACAAAAATTAAAATTTTGACTATTTCCACGATTTTTTGTTATTTGTCTTTCAAATATTCTGGATCAGAGATATCTTCCTCACCGCCACACAATTTTTTTAATGGGTGTCCTCTAGAGATCTACTACAGGAACAACGGAATCCAATATTTTTATGCAGGACCCCGCTCAGTCCTTAGAGAGTGGCTTTCGGTTATTTTTTTTTAAACTTGATATGTTGTAGACATCAACTTACTGATTAAATGTTCTTATGGGCACAGTGTCCGATCGCCTCTAGTTTTAGAGTTATCGAGCCTCAAAGTTGGATATTTGCCAAGTTGAGATTTCGAGCACATCTTATAATTTTAATTTATTTTCCTATCTTACTAAAGTTTTCACAGAACATATTTTGATGCGTATCTATTGAATATTATCTAGAATAGTAAAATAAATAAAAAGGTTTTATATAGGACGTTTCTTGTAGCAGTGGCGTCGGAACATATAAAATGATTATAAAGTTGCCTAAAATACAAAAACTCAAAAAATTACATTTTTAAGTATAGAAAATGAACAAACGGTTAGAATTAAATATTTTTTCTAAAATAATAGTGTGCAGGATTAGTTTAAAGATATACCGTCAAAAATATACAGGGTTAAAAAGAGGGTGGTCTCGAATTTTACTTTAACTATGCTGTATACGTAAATATTATTCACTTAGGCAAATAAAAAGATAAAAAGATATATATTTTTAAAGTTATTTAAACTAATATAGCTTAATTTTAGAGGTATAATTCCAAATTATAAAGGGTACACTCAGGGTGTCTCTGGACTTTATTTTTGCTCTCGCCGATTTTTACATAATCACCTAAAATATTTTCATAAGGTTCCTTTAAATACCTTTTTAAACCTATAGATCCTTAAACTGTGGTTATTTAGGGTCTACTTATATAGGGTCTTACATTTGTAATTACATTTACATTTGAATTTTCAAAGTGCCCTCTTGCGATTTTGAAAACGGTAAGAGATACAGAGTTAGTTAAATTAGTGTAAAGTTAAGCATTTTAATCTTTGACAATATTTTGTTGTAAAAGTTTAAAGTACAACCATTTTAAGGTTATTCGAAAAAAAAAACAAACTGTGCAGAACATTTTTAGTTTGTTTTTAACCTTATTTTAAAATTAAACAGTTCTTTGCCAGTGTTTGTCGAGCAACACTAGCATAGAAGTGTTTTATATTAAATTAAACTTAAAAAAATTAAGGCAAAATTATGTTTTTTTTTTAATAATTTTGAAACGACTGTAAATTTTAAAAGATTTAAACTTTAATTTTTTTAAACATTAAAATGCTTAACTTTACATTAATTTCAGTAACCCTGTATCTCTTACCATCTTAAAATCGCTAAGGGCACTTTGAATTTGTAACACCCAGTATAACTAGACCCTAAATATCTACAATTTAAAAATATGTATGGTTTAAAAAACGTATTTAAAGGGGCTTTTTAAAAATATTTTAGGTGATCATATGAAAATCAGCGAGAGCAGAAAAAACGTCCAGAGACACCTTGAATTTACCCTGTATAACTTGGAGTTATTAAAGGAATTTTTATCTTTGCTTTATAGAGAAAAACCTTTAAAATTAAGCTATTTTAGTTTTAAAAACTTTTAAAAAAATATTTTTTGCCTAAGTAGATAATATTAACTTAGATAACATTGCAAAAGTACAATTCAAGACCACTGTTTTTCCACTCTGTATATACTTGACGGCACCAAAATGTGTTAACATTCTTGAACTAAGCCTAAACACTATCAATAAAATAACTACATTCTTACCGTTTGTCCTTTTTCTATACTCAAAATGTCACGACGCCACAGCTATAGTAAATATCCAATAAAACACTTTATTTATTTTACTATTCTACGCAATGATCTATAGATCATGTATCAAAGTATGTCCTGTGGAAGCTTTAGTAAGACAGAAAATAAATTAGGGTCCATAACGTGATACTTGAAATCTCCACTTGGCAAATATTCAACTTTAAGGCTCTATAACTCAGTAATTGAGATCTACAACATAAGGGTCCTTTATCGAGATTCTTAAAAACATTAAATTTGCTTTATGTACATTAATTGTATATATTTGTCCTATAAAAAGCCACTTTACAAAAAAAAAAAAAAATTGTGTTATAACCTTAAGATTATATTGCATATTATGAGAATAACATGTATTTTTAAAATAGGTGCCGTGAGTACCGGGTTTTTAATGAGTTTTTACATGTTTAACCCATATTATAACTCAGCAGTGGCGTAGCTAGGCGTAGGCGGTGTAGGCAGTCGCCTACAGCCACACGCCTAAGGGGACCTTGCGGCAAGGTAAAGGTATGGAATGTGATATAGGAAAAATACTAAAATTAAAGATGCCGACGGTCTTGGAGGGCCGATATTTAAATCAGGGGCCTCGCAAAACTATATAATGTGTTACAATATGATAAAAAAGTGGAAAATTGGGAAGGACTTTTTTTTGCTCTTCAATTTTTTTTTAGAGAATAAAGGGGACTTTTTTACACGACTTCGCCTACGCCTAATTTTGGTCACGCAACGCCACTGTTAGCCAGTTCTTCTTCTAACGCTTTAATTCATCATAAAGGGTGTCCGATAATGGTACAAAGAACACTGGAGTAGATAATATTTTCAAATTACTATACTCGTATCTAAAAACTGGGACAATAGATCTACATCAAATTTATACCAGATGCTAGTGACCCTAAGAGAATCACTTTGCTAAAGAAGATTTAAATTTTGATATTTGTAAAAAAAAGTTATTCTTTTGGATTACCTCTCCCAAAAAAAAATCCAAGTTTCAAAAGCGAATCCTTTGTTTGCATTTTTTTTCGTAATTTTGATCAAATGTTGTCAATAAATTCTAAATTTCGCTAAGTATCCACCTTTTTCTGGGTAATTGGGGGCGTCTGAAAATTTTGTATAAAAAAATGTGGCGTAAAAAAACTTTGACTGGCTATAGTTATCCATGAAAGTCGATTAAATTCACGTAAAAAATACAAAAATAGAATTTGCTTTAAAAACAACTTTTTCGAGAAATTTTTAAATATCTACGCCAGTGCCACAGAGAAACCACCGAATTTTTTATTCCAAAATATTGAGATTTAACCATAAATACTTATATATACAAAAGTTAATAAGAAAGATACAGGATGTTACATTAAAAAAGATTTTCTTTTAAGTTTTGATAAGTTTTAAATATTGTAATAAAACTTAGTATCTAAGAGCTTTTTGGCATGAATTTTTAGAAAGGATATTAACTTTTTTCTGCAAACTACTTACACTATTTTAAATGCCTCTAAACGTGGCAATTTTTTTGTGCTACTTTGTATGTACCATCTAAGTATACCTGAAGACTTTTTTTATGCAGGTATGCTTGGTAAGAAACGATTTCGAAATATTTAGGTTTAAATTGTTTAGTGAAATTTTTCTTGCAATCCTAACGAGTATCCCAAACAGGTTTGTTCAATACTTATTTCTATTTTTATACAGCCTAAAAAAATCCTATTTTTATTTATTGTAAAATAAAGTACTAAAAAGATGTTAAAAAGTTTTTAACCGTAAATAATTTTACTATCATTATATTAGACTTTTATTAATTTTAGTTTTAAAACTTTGCAGTTCGATTTAAATTTACCATAAATTAACAGAGGAATAGTTTTTTATTTCTTCAATTTTAAAATAACAGTTTAGTCCTTTTTAAAAAGTAGCCCAAATTATTTTTTAATGGTTAATACCATCGCTCCATTAGGTTTTTGATTGAATTAATTTTTAGTTAATTTTTTAAAGAAAATTCTATACTGCACATGGTTTTTATTTATAGTTTGCCACCCATTTAGACCATTACCTAAAAAAATAAAAAAACCTTTTTTATAAAAGTTTTATAGTTTTTTATCTAGTATATTTTGAGCATAAAAGAAGAAATAAATAGGCATTAAAAAGTTAAGAAAAATAAAGAAGTACACTTTTTAAATGGAGCACTCTGTAAATGTTTGATCATTTAAAAGGCCTTTAAAAGAGTGTTAAAAATACCACATTTAATTTACCTATCTTTAATAGTTTCGGAAATATGGCCGCTTAAATCTAAAGAACTGTAGATATAATTTCCACTAAGTCTAGTGCTTAGGTACGGCTTAGACCTGTAGATAAAATGAAAATTATAACCGCTTTTAGATTTAAATGGCCATATTTCCGAAACCATTAAAGAAAGATATATCAAATGTAGCAATTTTTAAAGCTTAATATACAGGGTGCTCCATTTAAAAAAGTGCACTTTTTTATTTTTCTTAACTTTTTGATATTCATTCGTTTCTTTTGTTATGCTTAAAGGATACTAGATAAAAAAATAAGGAGGTGATATGCAATCCGCAGTTTTTGACAAAATCAACAAAATCGAGTTATGTATGAAATATTATATTTAAAATAGTATTCCATGGCCAAATTAGAGATTTTCTTAAGTAACTATATTCATTCTATCCCAACTTCTTAAAAATGTTTGACATTTTATTCAAGTGTGCAACAAAAGCTGTTTTTCTTAAAATAATCCCTTATGCAAAAACTGCAGTTTGCAGATCACCTCCTCAATTATCGTTGTAAGTGGATGAAAAATATAAATAAAAACCCTGTGCCTAACATGTAAAATAATATAAGTAGGGTAGTGACTCATTGCAAAACTGGCAATAAATTTCATATTAACTAGCTGATAAATGAGACCTATTTTTATCATTATGAATAAAGCTTTTTTCGATCTCTAATTGGTACCGCCGCCAGTATGATGCATATATTCCTAGGAAATAATAACAATTTCAAACAAGAGATAAATTACAATAATTCTTTTGTATACTTGTCTATGTTGTCTTTATTAATTTTTGTTATTATATGTAGGATTAGGCTTTTCTGTCTAAGTTGTTATGACTCAGTTGCTGTCGATGGTTTTACAATGGGCAAGAAGACAAATGGAACAACGCTTTTAAATTTAAAAGGTCATTTTTGAAAAACTAAACGCATGGTACGAAAGTAAAAATACAATACTTTGATTGGTATTATACAGGGCGAGTTAACTAAAAATATAGAAAATGATTAAGGGCAAAGTACTTTTTTCCTAAGACTGTGGTTCCTTACTTACGGCCATTACCCGCATCCATAATCCACGGCTGGCATGGGTTGCTTTAAAGGTGCATGAAAACGCTAGTTTGTATATGTTTTCATCAATATAAAAAAAACATGATTGTTTAGCCATATGACAAAAAACTTATTATAGGGCTAAGCATTTTCCTAAAGGTGTATCTTTTACCGTTTTTACATTTTTATACAGATCAACAGAGATTTTTAATAAAAGTTTTTCACCCCTTTTGAGGCGCGCTTAAGGGATCAGTTCACGTCTGGCAGCCTCATTATAAACTTATTTTTCCTACGACCACTTGTGAAAATAGCAAATAGCACACTGGTTTCATGCATAGAAAATGCGTTATATCACACTAGTGTTGCAAAGTACTTTACAGCACTAGTGTTGCAAAGTACTTTACAACACTCGTGTGATACATATTATGATGTCATTCTAAAAACTGCTATTAGTTTTGCAAGTGACATATTTATTGTAGTGACAGTAAAAAAGCTTTTCATTTACCTTAAACAGTAGAACCCAAATTAGTGAAAATCATCAATTTTGCACCACTTACATTTTATTTAGAAGAGTGTCTACAATATGTAAGTATCGATAATTTTAAAAAACCCTTATAATAGCAGAAAACCGTATTAAACAATTACCGTTATTACCTAACAAAACCATACAATTTTTATTAAGTGGGGGCCTTTTTAAATTCCAAAATGAGAAAAGTTATATAATGCTTCTAGGTACGTGATTTTCGATGTAAAAATATTGTCAAAACAGTATAATAGAGCAGTGAGGAAAAGTACATATCACACTAGTGTTGCAAAGTAAATATCACCCTAGTGTTTCAAAGTTCTCAATTGTTTTTATTTTTTCTGAACAGACAAACTTTATTTTTTTTTTGGTGAATAATTTGTGGTCGTAGGAAAAATAGTGTACAGTACTCGTGTGAAAATGACTTTCTTACACTCGTGGGTTTGTCGCACTTGGCTAACGCCTCGTGCTACAATATTCCCACTCGTGTGAAATTAGTCATTTTCCACACTTGTAATGTAATATACTATTATGATTGGAAGATTAAAGAGCCAAATAATATTTTGTTTACTGTAAGTTCCTATGTCACATCATTTTATTTTGGCACAAAGAATTTGTGTGAGCATTTTATACACACCTTTCAGAAATATTCGGGTGGTCTAGATAAAGCGTAAAGAAGTCCAGAAGATTTGTGTATACCTTAGTAGTTTAGAAAACATGAAAAAATATAAATTCTTTAATAGAGCCATAATATACAGCCCCAAAAAATTATGGCAATTCAAACATAAGCAAATTTCGATTTCTCTATAAAAAACCTCTTAATACCAAATTTTGTAAAATAATTTTTAATAATAAACAAAATATTTTAATATAAGTAAAATAAAAACCTTTTCCTACGACCACTTGTGAAAATAGCAAATAGCACACTGATTTCTTGCATAGAAAATGCGTTATATCACACTAGTGTTGCAAAGTACTTTACAGCACTAGTGTTGCAAAGTACTTTACAGCACTGGTGTGATACATAATATGATGTCATTCTAAAAACTGCTATTGGTTTTGCAAGTGACATATTTATTGTAGTGACAGTAAAAAAACTTTTATTTACCTTAAACGGTAGAACCCAAATTAGCGCAAATCATCTTATTTTATATTTATTAAAATTTACGAAAAAATAAAAACCTAAACAAAAATAGACATAACCACAAAAAACAACTTTCACTGACTGGCACAGTGTTGTCAGGTAAGTAGATCAAATTAAAAATCTCCCTTCTACCTTTGAGCACGTACTTTATAGAGGCAGCTTTGCCGCTTGACCGTTCGACCTAAAGTGCCAGAGAAAAAAGCCTATAGATCAAATTCCTTCCTCTCTTTCTTCGTGTACTCAAACAACTAGTTAAATCTTTTTTTTAATCCCTAATTAAACCTAAGGCTAATACACACTTTATGAATCCACTTTCTTTTATCCATTCATAAATAGAATCAGACCCTTCCGACGTTGCCAAATGCTTTCCATATTTTGCATGGTAACTGACGTTTGGTAGTCGTTTTTCCTTACTTTTAGGACTTTAGGTTATGCATTTACAATTTTCATATTTTTTATATTTTTTCTTAAAAATATGAGGAAAAACTGTTATTTTTACTTAATTTTATATGTGATGTTTAGTTTCATTAACTCGTTTTACCAATTTTACCCCACCCAGCACCCCTTTTCACTCCCCGGTCCCGTAAGTATATTTACTGATATTTTTAAAAAACGGAATATTTTGGATATGCACCACTTACGTTTTATTTAGAAGAGTGTCTAAAATATGTAAGAATCGATAATTTTTAAAAAACACTTATAATAGCAGAAAACCGTATTAAACTATTAGCGTTATTACCTAACAAAACCATACAATTTTTATTAAGTGAGGGCCTTTTTAAATTCCAAAATGATAAAAAGTTATATAATGCTTCTAGGTAGGTGATTTTCGATGTAAAAATATTGTCAAAACAGTATAATATAGCAGTGAGGAAAAGTATATATCACACTAGTGTTGCAAAGTAAATATCACCCTAGTGTTTCAAAGTTCTCAATTGTTTTTTATTTTTCTGAACAGACAAACTTTAATTTATTTATTTTTTGGTGAATAATTTGTGGTCGTAGGAAAAATAGTGTACAGTACTCGTGTGAAAATGACTTTCTTACACTCGTGGGTTTGTCGCACTCGGCTAACGCCTCGTGCTACAATATTCCCACTCGTGTGAAATTAGTCATTTTCCACACTTGTAATGTAATATACTATTGCATCCTGTATCAAGCAAACGATCAATTTTTGGACTGGGGTAAATTGCTTTAAATCGTTGTGTTTTGCCTTAAGGACTTTTTAGTAGCATTTTGTACATACCTCATACCTTGAAGAGGTACCCTGTATAAATCAAATGATTTAAAAGGATAACAGATTGGTCATATTTAAATTCTCAGTATCCATTCACAACTAAAAGCTATTGAGGCGCAAATGTTCCTCTGGCGCCAGTCTACGGTATTGTTAACTTAACGGGACGCCATGTTTTACCAGAAATTCGGAAACTTAATTATTAAATAAAATATTGTAAAAATATGCACACATTTTGTCTATAAAGACATAAATATACAAGTTCTAAGCAACAAATAAAATAAATATGGTTTAACTAGTTTTAAATTATATTTAATTAATTTAAATATTAAAATTTTATGTATTTTTCTATATTGTGCTGCTTTTGATTTATTTGGTTTCATGCTGTAAGTAACAATAAATAAGGGAAAACAAAACAAATAAGAATTCTTAACCCTTTTAAAAGTTATGGGATTTTTAGACTCAAATTTTATATTTCCTTTTTTAAACGTTTAAATGCGACATATATGGTATTTCCAAGGATCATAATCTAATCTATTTTAATATTATTTAAGTCTTTATTATATATATATATATATATATATATATATATATATATATATATATATATATATATATATATATATATATTTTACTTAATAATTATTGTTTAAGGCAAAAAGAAAACGTTACAATCTAAACAAATTAATAAAGAACATTATTATATTTAAGTTATTAAGTTAACAACACGTTAGGCAACTAAATTTTGTATAGCTTTATACAGTGTGGTCCAGTATATGTGCAACTTGGAAAACTTCTTTATTTGCAATTCATGACAAAAGTGTATTCTTTATAAAAGTTTGAAGTGAGCCTTAGTTAGTGGTTGGATTAAAAAATATAAATCTACCAAAATTTTTCAAATTTGCTTTCATTTAAATATAAAAAACAAAAGAAAGACAAAGAATTTTAAAAGCACGTTCAAGTATTTCTTATACTTTTAAAATTAATAAGATATTTCCTCATTGTTTATAGATATAAAAATAAAGATAAAGTTATAATAAACTAAAAAAATGGAGAAATAAAAACTTAAAAATTAAACTGACATAAAAATAAAATGAAACAATACCTTTTGAGAATGTGGTGATAATAAAAATTAAAAAGTTAAAAAAAGTCGGTTAATAGTTGGTCTACATTATGTACTACCGTGCCCAGCAGCTTAGATAATTTTATTTTTGGGGGAGGTGGGGGTAATAAAATAAATGAAGTTTTTTTGAACTTCATTTTGAATGCAAAGATCGGGTTGAAACAATTTTGAAGGCCAAAAAAAAGGTTGTCATCTTCAAAATTACATATTTACTGACTCTATTTGTACTAAAACATGTATTATTTTGCATAAACCAATAATAAAAAAACATTAAAATGGTGTTTTTACTTACAAACCACTCCAGTACCCTAATAACCGCCGCTCCTTTAACCCTTCCACCCTTATCTACGCCAGTGATCGTACCGGAAAAATACTGAGGCATACAAATTTACATGTGTCCTGGCAGGGTTTTGCGTTTTAATATGGGTGCCGGGACGAAGGTAAACGGGGCGCGAAAATATCTCTTCTACCTGCACGCCTGTAAGGTTACGTTTATATCATAGGTAAATGGGGCGCCAGCCCTTCCCGAGAGGGGGTGTGGGTCAGGGCAGGTAAGAATTCCTATAATTGACACTAATAATTTGTATACCACTTAATCAGTGAATAAGAAGACTACATTTTGTAAAATGTACTTCGTATTTGTCAAGTGTATAATATGTAAAAATTTTTGATGCAATAAATGTTTCGTAATTAATAAAATTTTTAGAAATAGACCAACATTTTATTTCGATAACTTTACTTTAAAGAAAACATTTACGCCCCGTTTTCCTTTACGATTTTATTGACCCCAAGATCCATGCGCCCCATTTACCTGTTCAATAAAACTTTAGTGCGCCCCGTTTACCACCGTCGGGGTGCCGGTGCCAAGTGATAAAATTTTTTGAATACCATTGGTCTATAGCATATCGCATTCCTTATATTTGGTATTCTTTTGACGTGGCTGTCATAAATTACATTCACTTCAACAACATTAAAACATATCCAATAGACCATGATATACACAGTTTGATTTTGTTGTCCTAGTTTTTTTCGGCACGATGCATTGTCCAAACCTAATAATAATAAATAAAAAATAAAAGCTTTAAATCCTTAAATTATATATTATTTTATTTTAAACTTTTATTATTTAATATTCTTTAATTTTAAGTAAGTTGTTTTATTTTTTTAGCGGTTTTTAGCTTGTTGATTTCCAATGCATTCTTTCAATTTCCCAAAGATCACATATTTTACTATTTTAATCCACTATACAAAAAAAAGAAGGAAATAATATCAATACATATAAACAAACACTTGCAATAATAATTACTGTAATTGTTTGCCTTGATTTTCTTCTTAACAACGATAATATAACTTAATAAAAAATAAACATATGTATAATTAAAATCAAAATGACTTGCTTGTTTTCTGAACGCTTATAATTTGTTTTATTATTTATTTAATTATTATTCCAGTAACGTGTTAGGTTACTACTTTTTCTCTAGTTTTATTGGATGGAAGAGAATCAGAGGCGTATCCCTTAAGAAGGTTGATTATTTAGAATAACTTACATTTTTATATGATTTTAAATAAACATCTAAACAGGTTTCAGCTAAGTCGGAAAAAGTGCTTTTTCTTAAGCAATATTTTAATAATTTTAAACAATTCTACTAACACATGGTACAATGCAACTTTTCTATAAGCGTGCAGTGGCACATCTAGCAAAATTTTAGATTAGTTGGGTAAAAACATCACTTGGTGATGGTGGCTTCAATCTGAAAATTACTAACACAAATTAATGTTTAAATGAATAAAACTTTTAGGACAAACCAAAAGTAATTTTTATGCATATATGATTAGTTTTTACAATTTCCAGTTTTAAAGGAAATAATTTAAAAAATATATATTTTTTAATGGGATATCCCATATATTTTTTGTTTCCCAGATTCTACAAATAGTTTTACGTTAGAATACATTATTCTTATAACAAATTTTTGTCCAATTTTATTTTATAATCAAATTCATTTTTTAACTTAATTGCCATGATTACTCGAAAACTACTTCTTATACTTTACTAACTTAAATTTAGAAAAATGCAAACCAAATTTTATCATTTTAAACTTCTTAAATAAATGGCTCTGAACTTCATTTTCTATTCTTCTTTTCGTCTTTAGCTTAAAATTGGATAATATCACTTACTTAATAATTCTAAATGTAATATTTTAAAGCGACCGAAACGATGGTATAGCTAGGTAAGAAAGGCCCTGGGAAAAAAGATAAACTAGGGCCCAACTACAGTTTTTTGATATTTTTTGTTCTGGTAAGTTTGTTTTTGAAAAGTATTTTATTTTACTGTATCTTCTAGTAAAACTCTAACTGCTAGAAATAAATTTAAAAACATTATTTACATTTCTAAGATTTATTAAAAAAAAAAAACAGAAATTTACATTTAAAATAAAATTAAGATATTGTTTTTAAACTTCTTACCTCTTATAAGACAAATTTTCATAGTCAAATAATACTCTTTGCTTTTGCTTGCGTTATTTTTGGATATAACCATAGCTTATGGTATTTCTTTTTAAGGAAGAAGGTTTAGATTTAATGAATTAAAAAAAAATTGATGGGGTATACTATTTAAAAATAACAAAGTTAAACTATACAGGGTGTAATTTAATTGATAGCTTAAAAAACAGGGTATGATTCATCAGCTTATTTTAGAAAAAAGTTCATCATATGGACATATGTCCTAAACGTTTTAACTTTTGAGATACAGGGTGTTAAAATTAAAAAAAAATTAAATATCCTACCTCTTCTTTACTCAATTTTGTTTTTATTTGGCAATATCCGTCCAAGTTTAATGACATTAAAAAGGTAATTTATCACTTACTGAATTACATTTAGTAAGTCCGGTGGCATCTTGGGGGCAAGTGAAGGAATATTAAAAAAAAATGGTACGCCACTGACTGTGTAAATGTATTCAAAATTGTTGTGCTTTCTTTAGATTAAGCAAATAAAAATACTGCTTTTATGTCTTCTAATTTTTTTCGTATCTTGTTTAGTTTAGGAAAAAATCACTTAATTGCTTATTTTTAGACCATAAAAGAAGCATTGCGGTATCTTTTTCATTTATAAATTTGGTTTTATATTTTTTAATTAGCAATTAACAAAAATAATAAATACTTAATTTATATAAGGTATAGGTATATCCAGAATAAGAGTTTTAAATAAAATAAGAGTTTTGAAATTTTTTGGCTTTTTGGACATTTTAACACCTTGTATCTCAAAAGGTAAAACGTTTAGGACATACGTTCATATAAACTTTTCTTTCTAAAATAAGCTAAGAAGTCATACCCTGTATTTTCACCCATAAATTAAATTACACCCTGTATACAAAAATCGGCCATTTTGTTTGTGTGTAAATGAAATGTTACAACAAAATGGCACAGATTTAATAAAAAATCTACAGCTTTCAGATAAAACCGCATGTTGGCGTCAGTTAGGCCTACCGCACACTCGAATTCAGAATTAAAGTTGTTCGAACGTACTATAGTCCCTGGGTCAGTAATGAAATGGACTTGGAGAGCAAACGAGTCACTTTTTTGTCGAACAAGTTTACCACAATGTTTTACATGCAATTTTTAAACATTGGGCCATATGAATAAAAAGAAGCAGATGCTTTTGTCTATAAGTATAAGGTATAGAATGATTTACTTCAAACGTATGAATTACGACGCTGCTATTCAGTAACATCACATTTCTATAAGTAAATGCTCGCACTTGTAAGCAAATGCTCGACTTTATTTATACGTTTAAAGTAAATCCTTTTATACTCTATACTGATAAGCAAAAGAATTTCCTTCTTTTTATTCATAATATGGCCTATTGTGCCAAAAATTCTAAGGGTTACAGTCAAGAAATTCGCGTAGTCCGATACCCGAAACATGTGTTTCAGCCCTATTAGTCGAGGCAAGGAAGCAATAAAAATGGCAAAAGCTCGGAATTTTTTAGGACAGGACGGATCCAAAATGTGGTTTTTGCATTGACTTTCAAAAAAAATGTGAAATTTGCACCTTATACAAGTTGCAGTGTTGCAGCCAAAAATGTCTTAAAAAATACTTTTTTCGAGACGTCCTTTCAAATATTTAATAACTTTGTACATAAGATTCGGAATTGGCCCAAGTCGGGTATTCGGGGGTTTTTAAGGTTGCTGAACACGATTATGATGTTCAAATTTAAGCCTCAAACACCTGGAGCTCAGAAACGCCGACGAACGTCATTTTCGTGGGACTCTCTTAAAATTAATGCAGGGAAGAAGAGAAACTCAGCGCCCGAGTGTTATGGGTCGCTGAATCCAAATATGGCATTAGCAAACACCCCACGGATACCTAGTGCGCCTAGACCGCAAAATTAATCTTCGAGACTTTTTACAAGAGTGCCAATAACAATCCAAATATCATTATGAGGGCATTTTGTGTGGTACTGAATCCTTATTTCATGTCGAAAACGACCTCCCGAATACCTGGTGCACCTGAACCTAGCCGTGAACGTCATCTCCGTGGCTTCTGACCAAATAAAAGAAGAGGAATCGAAAATCGTTATGGGGGTTCTTTGGGGCACGAAATCAAAGCACCCAAATCGTCTCCTAATTTCATACATTCATTCATTTGTAACTCTTCCCTAGGGCCCTCGAAAAAGTTGATCCAGGCCTGTAAGAATGACGAGAATAATCTCTGGCTAGATCTCCGAACTTGGCAGACCGGCCTTTCACTTTTCTGACAATACTCAAAACGCTTCCATTTAAGTATATACTTACACTTTTCGCGTCCCAAAGAACCTCCCATAACGATTTTCGGTTGGCCTTTTTTGATTCTGTCAGAAAAAGCCCCGAAGATGACGTGGGGTGGTTTAGGTGCACCAGGTGTTCGCGAGGTCGCTTTCGACACGAAATTTGGATCCAGTACCACACGCCCCGCCCCCATAATAATATTTGACTTGTTATTGGCGAAGCGTGAGAATAAATCTCGAAGATGACGTTCACGTTCATGTTAGGGCGCACCAGGTGTCCGTGGGGTGTCTGCCGATGCTACATTTGGTTCATTAGTGACCCAAAAACCCCAGGGGCTAAGTTTCTCTTCTACCCTGCATACATTTTGGGAGAGTCCCAAGAAGATGACGTTCGTCGGCGTTTCTGAGCTCCAGGTGTTGGGGGCTTTAATTTGAACATCATAATCGTAACCAGCAACCTCAAAATCCCCAAGTACCCGACTTGGGCCAGTTCTAAGTCTTATGTACAAAGTTATTTGTAGATAAGATTTTTTATAGAACGTCCTAAAAAAGCATTTCTTGAAGACATTTTTGGCTGCAGCACTGCAACTTCGGGTTTGTATAAGGTACAAATTAGGTAAAAATTTTACAAATAATTTTTGAATGCAAACGCATTTCAATCCGTCCTGTCGTAAAAAATTCCTAACTTTTTGTTTCATTACCTCGACTATATGGTTTCATAAGTGTAACCCTTACGATTTTTAACACAGTACAAATTGCATATAAAACCACCATGTTTTATAAACCTGTCCGACAAAAATGACGCATTTGCCCAGTCCGACACCCGAAACATTTGACATTGACAGGCTGCCGCTTCCATGGCGAAATAAATCAAAATAAATATTCTTGGTAGACTCGTCAAAAGAAAAGCCCCTAAAAGGTTTTAAAAGTGTTCTGATCATAAAGTTTATTTCATTACTTGCCAAGGCACTACTCTGCCCTACTTAGTTAAAACGTCGTAATTACAAAATTTTCATTTTTATTTTTTAACCTAAATTGGCATAATATGGTCTTTTTATGTGGCTAAGTTAAAAATTCTAAAAAATAGTAAAAGGAACCTTTATATACATAAAAAAATACAAAAAAAATAATGAAAACAGTGGAGCTTTATCAATTTGTTAGTTAGGACGTTTTAACTTAGAAGGGCAGTACTAGGCAGCAAACTATTCTCGACTGTGGCAGCCAATAGA
This sequence comes from Listronotus bonariensis, assembly GCA_014170235.1. Lineage (NCBI taxonomy): Eukaryota > Metazoa > Arthropoda > Insecta > Coleoptera > Curculionidae > Listronotus > Listronotus bonariensis. The sequence continues at coordinate 72,978 of JACEGR010003464.1, read as the reverse complement.
AACGAGTCAACCGCGCAAGCAGCCGTAGTAGAGGATGAATCCGGTGTCGTTTCTTATTTCTTTTTCGTTTCTTTTTCACCTTAAGAGATAGCTAATTATTGCGTATTTTAAGTCCATCTCGAGAGCTCAATATAAAAACACTACTCTACACTAGCTGCTAAATTTGGCTAACATCAACTGGCTGCGTCAAATATCTATTGGCTTTTGCAGCCAAGCTGCTACAACCAGGCTAAGTGCGCGGCAGGCCTTATTCGCAATCAAAATGGGCAAAGTATGGGCGGGCAGCGTGTATTTTGATTTAATATTTTCTTATGTTAAACCATGTAGGTAAGTACTTAAAGTTAATTTTATAATTTTCTTTAGGGATAAGATACTTACTACTCCTTTTTTATTTTAAAAACAGCTAACTGATTCAGGTACTACACTGACAATATTTAAGATAAATCGCAAATTTATGTGACAGGAACGTTTTCGTAATACCACAAAGCGTAATTTACAATATTAGTAAAGAAACAGTATAGGGGAATTTGATTTCTATTATTTCCTAGTGTTAAAGGCGCCAGTTAATCAGCTGATGTCTAGTTACATGGCGTTCTGGTTCTGTACAACCTATAATTATCCCATTTATACATGTATGTTTAATAGCCGACAAACAATCTAAAAAAACGGTATGCAGGTGGTTTTATTGATCTATAAAAAATAAAATATAGCGCAAATATAATGCTTTGCCTTCAGATTTATGCTTCGTATCTAGTATCCTAAAGAAAGAACTCATAGGATTTCACAAACAAAATATTTTTCTCTTTCATAATTTATTTTACACTTACAAATATTTTATAAAGAATCTAGTTTTAAAGTGTACAATCTTTAATATTACTAAATTTTATAAAAAATAAACAGAGTCTATAAATTAAATGTACCTAATACATACCAGGTCTGGCACGCCGCACTTCCTAATAAACTTCCCTCCTATGGTCTTTCAACTAAACTCTGTACTTGGCTCTCCAGTTATCTATCTGATCGACGTATATCAGTTATTGTGGACGGCCATTCTTCAAGCTTTCACCAAGTAAATGCTGGAGTCCCTCAGGGCTCAGTTCTGGCAACAACATTGTTTCTTCTTCACATCAACGACCTTCTCTCGCCCACAACTAATTCCATTCATAGTTTCGCCGACGATAGTACCCTTCACTCCAGTTTTTAGGTTCCCAAACCCATCACTAAACCTGACTTGGAAAACAAACGCATTGGGGCGCCAAAAATCTCGTCCATTTTAATGCATCCAAAACACAATCATGTTCCTTGTCGCGAAAAGAGTCATCAAATACTCATCCTCTACTTATGAGCGGCCAAGTTTTACAGAGCAAAGACACCTTCAATCTTGTGGGAGTCACATTTGAAAGTAACCTTAACTGGCATAAACACATTGTATCAATAGTCACCGCAGCTTCAAAAAAGCTTGGATTTCTCTTTCGAGCCAAAAGTATTTTTCCGCTACTAATTTATACACTTTATATGTGTCCCAAATCCGACCTCCCTTGGAATATTGTTTTCACATCTGGGGCATGGCATCCCCCACAACACTTAGCATTCTTGATTCTATTCAAAGAAGAGCTATTCGTCTCATTAATGATCCTTCACTTACAGAAAGGCTTCCCTCTCTTGCCCATCGTCGGGCTTTGGGGGATTTATCGCTTTTTTATAGGTACTTCCATGGCTTCTGCTCTGAAGAATTGTCCAGTATAGTTCCTCCACTCAATGGACAGGCCACGAACTTCTCACTTTGTTCTTTCTTTTATCCCTAGAGTTTCTAGATTGTGGAACCTACTGCCCGCGGAGGTCTTTCCTTCCCCCCAAATCTTCCAGTATTTAAGTCTCGTGTCAACAAACTCCCTCTTACCTCGCTTAAGACACGCACGGTACGTTAGTATTTAGGCTTTTAGCCTTCGTGGTTTGTCCAAAGATAAAAAAAATACTTTATTGGCATACTTATTGTTTTAAATGTATTTATGGCTTAAAAATGATTTATTTAAATTCACCGCTGAAAAATACAACCATGGAACATTTATATTATTTTTGTATTAAATAAGAAATAATTAAATTATCACTTTGGAACTAGGCCCCTTATATACAGCGTGTCCCAACTTTATTTGTACACGAAATAACTTACTTGCCCCTCGATGTATAAAATACCATATGAGAGTTAAGATAAAAATATTTGTTTTGGCACATAATTTATTGACAGTATTAAGTTAAAAATGTCTAAAAACAATATTTTTAGTGTCAAGTAAGTTTTCATTTTTTAACTTGAACACCGATTATATGCCGTATGCCCATGGACGAAGTTAACTAAGGTGTACCTGTTCTCTTTTCATACCGTCTAAACTAATAGTGACAAAAAAATACGTCACTGATGTAAATCGAGGTAAAACGTTAGAAGTCTTAATCTCAATAATTGCCAATGACAGTTTTCAATATTTTAGACATCTTAAATATTTTTTTCACGACCGTTAAAAAAATGCTGTTGTTTTAAATCATTAGCATGAAGATAAAGTACTCATTTTAGTTCACTACATAAACTGTTTAAAAAAGTAACTTTTTTTAAAACTTCAGAAGCTTTTTTCACACTTTAAACTATAAGTTTTGTTTAAATGCTTACTACCATAAACTTAAATTTTAATGTATGCATCAGTAATGTAACAGTAAAAGCGACATCAACTGAACCAAACGGAAATAAGGAGGCTCTGATTTTTTTGTTGCACTATAATGGCTGCGCTGCAAAAATTAAAATTAATAAGTTTAAATAAATAAAACATGTGTAAACTGGAAATTTGGAAAATTTTAATACGGTCGTAGAAAAATATAGTATGTAACACATGCATAAATGTCTTTTTTTTACTCATGGGATTGCCGCACTCGCCTAACGGCTCGTGCTGTCAAACTACTATTACTATTATTAATTTATATGCAAAAGTTGAACGAATAGGAAAATTACACTGGTTTGCAAAAAAATTCTTGCTCCTTCAAATTATTACACACGATTTTTGAAGATTTGATACTTTTAAATAAAAATATCTAATCAAAAAATATGTATCACTTCTAGTTTTTGTGTTTTATTTGTTTTTCAAAACGCATTTTTAGCTTTAAATTTAAATCTTAAATTTAGTAACTAAAAAATTAAAAGACATAGTTTGTCCCAAGACCTTAAAAATAAATTGAATGGTGTATAAGCTTGTTATGAGTTGCATTTTACTTTGTAGTTCTCTTTCTTTTAATATTTTTTAAAGGATTTAACGGCAAATCAACCAACAAAATCTGCATTTTTTAAACATTTCTCGGTTTCTTGCTTCTCTATTATGCAATATATCTTGATTAAATCTTTAACCATGTTTGTCTTATACTGCATCCAGATTAGCAAGGAAACAAATCAAGAAAAAGTTTGAAAAATGCATTTTAAGGAGCACGTTATTTTTATTAAAAAAATAATATTTTTAAATAATTTGTTGGTAGTTTTTTATTTATCTATTAATTTATTTTTAATGTGATATCTTTCTAGAAAACCACTTCATGACCTTTTTAACGTAATCCAACTAAATTTTAAAGTAAGTCCCTTTTATGAGATTTTTAATTTGCAAGCCTACAATGATACATTTTTTTAATGTTTGCACCACTGATTTAATGATATTTTGAGTTAATTAAGTAATTAAAACCTTCACTATTCTTATTCATGACCTTTATAACAAATTTTATAAGACTTGCCTTTATAGGGAGTGAAGGTAGCACATTTTTTTACTTGAAACCAATAATTATCAATTCCAACTTTATATTTCTATAAGTTTTTCTTATTTTTTTCTTGCATTTTTATTACAAATGTCATTGTTTTAATGTCGGACCCAAAATTATGCCTTTGATTTGAATAGTTCTTATTGTCAAACCAGAGTATTTTAATTGAAAGTGAGTCAGAAAATAATATATTGTTGTTTAGATGAAAATTTGGAAAATTTTAATACGGTCGTAGAAAAAATATAGTATGTAGATTAAGATGAATTGAGGTAGTTATTCGATGGGTGCTTTTGATTTGTAAACCCTCCCTAGGTCGCTACGTTAATTTATCCCTCTTTCTACCAAATCGAACTATTTTTGTGTCTACAACTACGATCTGGACAGAATAAATAGGTATTTATGCAAGAACGTCACACAAAGATCCAAAATTATAGCAACTATAAAAAAGGCTTTACACAGAATTATGACGTGATAGCAAAAACTAAAAGCAGATGTATAAATAGAACCCTTAATGCTTCATCTTTATTGCATTTTTATTTAAAGAATAATTTTGTTGCAGGCCCATGTTTTAAATGTTTAGTGCCCATATTTTTAACTAACCGACTGAACAGACCTATTCTAATAGTATACTATTACTGTAAATTAATAGGATTGCTAATATGAGTCGGTTTTACTTAATATGCCCAAACAATATACATAAACCGAATAAGTTTTATTTTAAAGTAAAGTATTTTTTAAAAAGCAAGAAATAGGTAAACCTCTTTGTAAGTAACAAATATTTTAATTTACATGCGTTTAAAGTTTTATAAATATAATAAAGCCGTTTAATAAATATGACGATACATGATGTGACAAAACATTTAAAGAGTACAATAAAAATCCCCCGATAATGTATAAGGTGGTTTAAAATCTCAAAAATATTATTTTAAAAATTAAAAAAAAAAACAAGAAAAGATTCACTTAATTAAAAAGCAAAAAAGAATGGGCTGTCAATATCATGCTAACAAATTTATTATAATAAATTACCGTTTATTAACGCTATAAAGTTAAAAAGAGAATAATAAAAATTAAAATACTTCTACCACTGTCAGAGTTCTAATAATATGATATAGTGAAACTACAATTGTCTTTGATATTACTTAGTTATAAATATTAATAGAATGTAATTAATTATTAACATGTTATCATAATATAGAGATAGAGGGTGTTTCCTTCTTAGGGTAAAAGGGCATATTCCTGAGATAATTTCTTGGAAAATAGTTAATATAAATAGGTCCGGTTATAGGTCCGAAAATGGATTGTTTTCTTGATACAGTGTGTTAAACTTTTTTTAAATCGGCTTATATTTTTTAACCGATTTTAATAAAATTTGGCAGTGTTGTTAACAACAGAAAGGTTATTTGGCATTTCCTCAATTAAATTCATTGGGTCCATTGGTGCCTCAAGTAACACATGAGTAATTGACAGTATTATGGTGATTTTTTTCCAAAAATTGTTTCCCTTTTTTTTCGGTGCGTAAACAAAATTTCAATCTACATGTAGAAAAAAATCCTACCATGTTTAATCTCTTATTATAAATTTTGAGTACTTACCATTTAAATTTAAATTTACTTTCATTTAGAATGAACGTTAAAAAATATATACAGGGTCATCCAAATTAAGTGATACCAGTGTTTAAAACACTGTTTAGAGAATAGAAAGTTTTGTTGTAATTGTTAAGAATTTAAGAAGAAAAAGAAAGATTTAAAAAAAAAAGTCCGTCATCAGTAACTTCGTTATTATTTAAAATACGAAATAGTACTAATTAGCAAACTAGTATCATTTTTACGCTCATTGCGACCCGGGGTTATCCATTTATTTGGAGACTCCGTAATTTTAAAGTAACCAGCCAAGTAGTCGTTTCTACTGGGTTATGTATTTGTTTCTTTTCTTTTTTGTCATTTAGGAGCCTATATGACCAAGAATTTAAAACTTTTATTAAATTGTTTATTCTAAGGCTCAAGAACATTACTTCTTATTATTGATACTTGGCTGGTTACTTTAAAATTACGGAGTCTCCAAATAAATGGTGGTGGTATTACAGCACGTGCTACTTACGCCATATACACCTAGATGGCGCCCTTTTTACCGTCTTAACCTAACGGTGCTTTGGCTGGTTGTTTTGGAATTGCTTGGCGAGATGGTTCTTGCCGTCTAAACTTACTCCCTTGGTTTCAACGAGGATTATGTTTAGGCGACTAGAAATATAGTCAAGTTGTCAGCAATGTACAGCGGTTGTGATGATTCCCAACAAGGATGAAACACGTGTCACCGTCTTCATTGCGACCCGGGGTTATCAATTTATTTGGAGACTCCGTAATTTTAAAGTAACCAGCCAAGTAGTCGTTTCTACCAGGTTATGTATTTATTTTTCTTTTTTTGTCATTTAGGAGCCTCTATGCCCAAGAATTTAAAACTTTTATTAAATTGTTTATTTTAATGCTTAAGAACATTACTTCTATTATATATATAAAAGTTTCTGCTAATATACTTTTTCCTGGCTTCTCTTTTAAAAAGATACATTCCTTTGAAATTCTAGAACTTTGACAAAATTTTCGTACGTATCAAACGTGTCTACCAGTTTTATTTTTGTTTATTTATCAATAAGAAATTTAATATTTAACAATAAAACCACAAGAAAAATAAGCTTACGGCGCAGCAAATTAAATAATTATTAAGGTTAGGTTAACTGTTATTTGACGGTTTTCATTAGTTTTATAAGCATAGCCGCCGGAAGGCGGCATCTACCGATAAAATAAGTAAAATTCGCCGGTTATAAAAATAAATAGGATTTTCGCAAAGTCGGTCTATACAGGGTCGCGACATTCGGCCATATTGCTTTGACGTGTTATGACGTCACATCTCCCATTTTTCGGCCATGTTGTTCAGTGCCGGAGATATACAGTTTATTGTATTAGTAGAACAACCGTTTACACAACAGTTTTTAATTATTATTAAGTTGAAAATTCTTTTACTTTAAATAAAAACATTTGGAATTAAATCTTTCAACAAATATCACTTCCAAACCAATGCAAAATGAAATGGGCGAATTCTAGACGCCACTGAATTGATCATCAGCTTTGATTTTACCCACTCCGGCCAACTTTTATTCGTGAAGTGCCCTTCCTTGCGTCCCCGACCTCGAACCGCCTAAAAGTTGAGTATGTTTCGCAACCTTATAAATATAAACTTACCTTGAGATTTTCGGCGGTTTTTATATACGTGAATAGATAAGCGCCAGACGACAGTTTTTTTTCTATAATTGCGCAATGCCGCCGGCCTGTGCCTTTTTTTTTTAACAAGCCCACACCCGAAAGAGTTTTAATATTTTTTTATTGAATAACTGTATGAATTTTATCTAAGAGTATCACGGATTTACTAAGACATTTATATAATTCGTTGAAATACTTTTATGTTTTCGCATAATTTAAACATAATATTTTATTACCAATAAACTATAACCTCTACTATAGCTAGAATAAAGTCATGGGGAAATACATGCATAATAGTTTAAGTGTGTCTTAAATGATTTTTTCCTACGACCACTTGTGAAAATAGCAAATAGCACACTGATTTCATGCATAGAAAATGCGTTATATCACACTAGTGTTGCAAAGTACTTTACAGCACTAGTGTTGCAAAGTACTTTACAACACTGGTGTGATACATATTATGATGTCATTCTAAAAACTGCTATTGGTTTTGCAAGTGACATATTTATTGTAGTGACAGTAAAAAAAACTTTTTATTTACCTTAAACGGTAGAACCCAAATTAGCGAAAATCATCTTATTTTATATTTATTAAAATTTACGAAAAATATAATTGGTTGCCTAAGCATGATTGTCATAAATTAATAAATCTAGTGACTCAGGCATTCGACTATTGGCGCGGTGATTAGCCGTGGTGGTACAGTTCTGTTAAGATGGCTAATTTGTACTTTTGTGTATTTTTGAATAGTTTACTTTTATGAAATATAGTTCTTAAAAGTGCATTAATGGCTTGTTATTGTTAGCACAACAATAATACATATTTTTTCTTAAAAATATGAGGAAAAACTGTTATTTTTACTTAGTTTTACATGTGATGTTCAGTTTCATTAACTCGTTTTACCAATTTTACCCCACCCAGCACCCCTTTTCACTCCCCGATCCCGTAAGTTTATTTACTGATATTTTTTAAAAAAACGGAATATTTTGGATATGCACCACTTACGTTTTATTTAGAAGAGTGTCTAAAATATGTAAGAATCGATAATTTTCTAAAAACCCTTATAATAGCAGAAAACCGTATTAAACTATTAGCGTTATTACCTAACAAAACCATACAATTTTTATTAAGTTATTAAGTGAGAGCCTTTTTAAATTCCAAAATGATAAAAGTTATATAATGCTTCTAGGTAGGTGATTTTTGATGTAAAAATATTGTCAAAACAGTATAATATAGCAGTGAGGAAAAGTATATATCACACTAGTGTTGCAAAGTAAATATCACCCTAGTGTTGCAAAGTTCTCAATTGTTTTTTATTTTTTCTGAACAGACAAACTTTAATTTATTTATTTTTTGGTGAATAATTTGTGGTCGTAGGAAAAATAGTGTACAGTACTCGTGTGAAAATGACTTTCTTACACTCGTGGGTTTGTCGCACTCGGCTAACGTCTCGTGCTACAATATTCCCACTCGTGTGAAATTAGTCATTTTCCACACTTGTAATGTAATATACTATATTACTACAGTTTGCACCTGGGCAGCAATGTAAATAAAACATGAGCTATAAAATAAACCAAGATAGTTTTACAACTTTGTTTTATTTTTAAGTCTAATGGCGTTTTTTCGTGTTAATACGGTTCAAAACAATTTAAGAAAATTTGTATAGCTATCTCTACTTAACCCTCATATTTATATTGTCCTTTGAAATGCGGTTTAAACCACTCTGATGAATACGGTTAACACGAAAAAATGACTTAAATCTTTATAAATAATTATTTTATATTTCTAACCTTGAAGGTCTAGTTCCTACTTTAGGATTAAATCTGAATACGTCTAAGAACAATACTGAAAAAAGGAAATAACATAGCTTCTCTATTTGTATAAAAAACAAAAAGAAAAAGAGGTTAAGTAAGTAAATACTGTGTTAGCCAAACTTACTTTAACTCTTAAATATCTTTAAAACCGCTAAAGCTATAAATGGGCCCACATTTAATTCATTCTGAAAGCGATGCCGCCAAGTACACAAAAAATAATAAAGTAAACAAACCTTTTCGAATGCATATAGCCTCGGACAGAGCCTGATTACATATTTTTAGATAAATAATAAAAAATACATTGCTAAAACACGTATCACCTACTTACAAAACATTCTCTTATTTCGCCTCTGCCTACTATAAAACCGGTGGCACTTGGCGTGGTACTAGAAACTCATCATTGTTCACAAAAGGGTTTCTTTACTTTATCATTTTTTGTGTACTTGGCGGCATCGCTTTCAGAATGAATTAAATTTGGACCCATCTTTACATTTACCAAATTTGGTATCTGAATGGTATCGGTCATAAAGAATGTAATAGTAATGTCGGTAACTTTGCAAGATTTACCGGTTTTGTGCTACACGTATCTAAATAGTTTTTTTTGAAGGTCAAATTTACAAAGTCCACAATTTTTTAAAATTCCATTTTAACAAGCTTCTAAGATATGACAACACAACATTTTAAAGGTTTTTGGGCAAATAAAATTTAATAGAGATTTTGTCATTGTTGCCAGATTTTCCAGTTTTGCGCTATTTGTTATATTTTTAGTAATTTAAATGAATCTAGATATGACAACACCGAAATTTAATTAAAGTTTGAGAATAGTGCTGATATTACTGAGTTATTTAACAAGCCTAAAAACCCCCAAATACTTAATTTTGTAAACACAGCTTTAGTAGTTTTTAAGATATTTAGGTGCTAACGTAACTTGGTAACAAATAGAACAGAAAAAAATAAAAAATTACGTGTAGAAAAAACTGTGGCGAGCGTGGTGCACCGAATTAGCCTCTCACCGTTGAGACCCGGGTTCTTACATCGGGTTTTAAATAACTCACCTCACAGATGGTAATGGCAAAACGTCTGTGTAGTATTCTGCCAATCCTAGGTAGTAGGTATTTAGAAAATGTCGTCCGTGGTGGCACTACCGCGTTGTCTAAAATGTGCTGTGAAATGCAAAAATTGCATGTTTCAGTGCCTGGTCAACGTTGACGGAATGGGAAGAAATATGGGTTAAACATCTAATAACCCGACACCCACGGTACTCTGGTACTTGGGCAAAAAGCCTTCGTGGGCTGTCACAAAGATTTTAAAAATATATATTTAATTCTTTATGTCCAAGACACCATAAATACCAAATTTGATAAATGTAGCTTTAGTGGTTTTAAAGATATCTTGAGTTGCGGTACTTTCTATTAACCCCGTATGTATTTAAACAGTTGCGACGTCGGCTTTATGGTATAGAGGATCACAAGTGGGGCAGGATATTTTAAAAGGGGGTATGTAAATGGAAAAATATTGCATGCATATTATAATTTCTGTGGGAGAGGATGTAAAAAACACTTTCACTAATTAAAACAAAGAAAACTATTCATGTTTACTTTACAACCAAAAAAGAAAGTCAACAAAAGAAACACGTAATAAATTAAATAAAAACAGTTTTCCTCTATTTATCCCTTTTTTTTAATTATCTTACCTTTATATGTTTGATGGAAGCCCAGAACTAACCTGCCAAAAAAAGCTAAGCTACCTATTAGTGGTTCTTACATTGGAATGTAATTATTTACATATTATATACAGAATCAGGTAAATAAAGTCGTGCATAGGCAATGTGTGGAAAGAAGAGGAGTCTACGCGTATGCCGACACGTAAACATTTCGGATTGAGTAACTAATAGTGCTTCTTTTGTTATTGCTTTACTGGCCGATATACTTTTACAAATAGCTGATACGATATGTGTAGTGTACAGGATGTTTTCTAATTGTAGTAAAAAAATGTAAGGACTTATTCGTGAGATGATTTTATGTATTTTCTAAGACTAGATATAAACGGTTTTAAATTAGGTATTTATTGTTGTTGTTACATAAATGCTAAAAAAAACTCTCTAAAGTTTCTTGTATGGTCCAGGAATATGCAATTGTGCAATTTAGCGGATCGAAAACTATACTAGCTATGTAAAATTATTAAGAAAAAAAAGCTTATTTTTATTTCTTAATTTAGTAACTATATATAGTAACTATATATATATATATATATATATATATATATATATATATATATATATATATATATATATATATATATATATAAATGTACAAAAACCAGTGGTGTACATTATTTTTGTAAAACATACTTATTAGGGCAATTTATTTTCGCAAAATTTTCTATTTTTACCCGTGCTGAAGCAAAATTTTAATCTACATGTAAAGAAAATCATTTAAATAGCACATTTTGTGTTCGAATTTCTTAGCTACTTTTTACTATATTGTAAATCGTTTTGATGGACATTGTACAAATAACTATAGTAAAGTATCTTCGTTACCAGAGCCAAAACGACCGAGGATATCCGACACGGATCTCCCTTGCATCTCGTCCCAGCTGAAACCGCTGAAAAGACTAGATAAACTTAGCTTTTTTGTCAATGCATGTGTTGAAGCAAATGGATCTTAAAAGAATCTTGATAACTTAAGTAAGATTCTAAATTTTCAAAGTTGAATCTTTACCAATCACCGAGTTATGATAACCCCGTGTTAAATTAAAATTTGGTAACAATGCTGATGTAACTGATTAATTAGGCATGCCAAAAACCTTTAAGTACCTAATTTTGTAAACACAGCCTTAGTGGTTTTAAAGATATTTAGGCGGTAATTACTTTTTGTTGTAAATGTAGTGTATCATACCTTGGCAACTAATGAAGACAGAATTTTGAAAATTTAGAAAGTTACTAAATTTGATTCGCTCAATTTAATGTAATAAAAATATATGGGGTATTTCATTTAAAAACTGAAAGAATACGTGTAGCACAAAACTAAAAATAATGTTACCATTTATTTCCACATGTCCAAAACTCCTTAAACACCAAAATTGGTAAATGTAGCTTTTGCGGTTTTAAAGATATTTAGAAGTTGCGGTACTTTAAACTAATCCAGTACGTTTTTCTTCAGTTTTCTAAAGTTTAGCTACATATCTAATATACGTTTTCCGGTGTATTTTACGAATCCGTGACTATAGTCCAAGAGCCCGTGAGCCGCAGACCTTCGTCATTTTGTAAAGCTGAAAGCTTGGAGCACATGCTCCCAACATAGGTAGAAGCGATGGTAGACTATGAAGTTTGACTCATAGTGGCTTTGGCAGGTACCCGGTACCAAAGGTTAATATATTAAAACTTAGATTTTGTCTTTTGTAGAAGCTAAATTTTACATTATGTTACTTGGGTACCTATTAGAAGATATTTCCTTAGTCGCCAGACAATTTTGACACTTCCAACCCATTGACAGACAAATATTTTGGGGTGGTTCAATAGTCCGATAAAGACCAATATTTCTGTTATTTAAGAAGATGTAACAAAAAGTGTTATATGAGATTTGTAGGGTTTTCGAATGAGAATGTCCTAAAATATTTTGATGTATACAGAGTGTCCAAAAAAAAAGTTATTGCTTTAAGGTTAATTTAAAAAAATGTTTTTGAAACATTCTGTATACATCAAAATATTTTAAGTACATGCCTATTTAAAAATCTACATTTCTTATATAAGACTTTTTGTCATATCTTGTTCAATAACAAAAATATTGTACATGGTCGGACCATTGAGTCACTCCAAAATGTTTGTCTGCCAAGGGGTTGGAACTGTCAAAACTGTCTGCCGATTGGGAAAATATCTTCTAATAGCTACCCAAGTAACATATATAAAATTCAGCTTGTATAAAATAACGAAGTTTTTGTTTCAATTAATTAACCCTTGGTACCTCGTACCTGCCAAAGCCACTATGAGTCAAACTTCACAATCTACCATTACTCTACCTATGTTGGGAGCATCATGACAAGTTTCAGCTTTCACAAAATAACGAAGGTCTGCCGCTCACGAAGCTCTTACTCTATTAGTTTTGCTCCAGCTCTTACCAGTTTTGAATAAATTGGAGAAAATCGTACATTTTTATTTATTTATTTTTATTTTTATTTTTAGAGGTCAGAAAAATTGTGACCTGGTGGCCCAATTATGACTACGGACTCGTCTTTAAGAGGAAAAAATAAATTGACAACCATACCAACCTGGGATTTCATACTTTTTGTTTTGTAGAGGAGTATAGTCTCTGAAAAGAAAGTTTATTAATAAAGCCGAAGAAGATATTATACCTATTTAATATTGTATGGTCTAAAACTGTAGACCCTTGAACTTGCATTAAACAAATTTTAATTGTATTGCATTGAAAAAGTAGAATTCAATTTAAAAGAAGCCAGAGGCGTCATAGAAATAAAGCCGTAATCAACTATTTATTTCTAATCGCATCGTGTAAATAGTGTGCGAGTAACAAAAAGGGAAATAATTTAAAAGTGAGGCAGAATTGCTGACCTCGTGGATTTTTCTCTGCTGAAACGCAGTGTACCTTAACATGTTTGAAACGATTTTTTTTAAATCCTTATTTTAAGAGCATCCCTACAGTATGTCTTAAAAACATAGGAAAAACTGTTAATTTGCAAGCAAATATCATTTATCAGTGACGTCACAAATGCATTCCTAGCGGCGCCACCGATCGTTACCGCGGCCATAGAGCGCAATGTCTAATGAGTGTAGATTGCATGATTAGTAATTTAATTATTGTTTATCCAAAGAAGTAAAGAGACTTCTTTTAAATTCAAACAGCATGCTCCGTGTTTAGCTTTGTAGATGATACCATCGTGATACGTGTTCTAATATTACCGCGACACTGTGCCTATCTGCTTTAGACAAAAAAACAATTATTATACATGAGTTAAAGAGTAACGCTTTGTTGTATACCGCCAGCTTAATTTTTATCAATATAAATGTAAAATTAAAAATAAAGCCAAGAAATAAAATTTTCAGTTGTTTGTTTAAAGTCTCTCACAAAATCTATTTTATTAACGGACTTCAAAAAGGAGGTCCCGTGAAAAACAACTCAGAATCGCGAAAGAGAAAAGTATTAAACCTGTTTATTTTCTTTGCCGTACGTTATTCGTGTCGCAAAGCTGTCTCTAGGTAGGTATATGCTCAAATATAGAAATACGAACCAAAAAATAAACCAAAAAGTAAAAAATAAACAATAAAAAAATTAAACCGACTGTCAAAAAAGAAATAAAAAGTTAAAAATAATGATTAAAAAGAATTTAAAAAATGAAGACGGGTAATAACATAAAATGGTATTAAAGTATAATAAACTTTGGCCTGATTTAGTTATTAACATTAAGTATTTAGGCGCGTATGTTATTACCCGACTTCATTTTCTTTAAATCATTTTTAATTTTTTAGTGAGTTTTAATAATTTTTTTAAGGTCGGTTCAATAAATAAAAATGGTATTTTCTGGTTTTTAGTTTATTTTCCGCTTTCTTATTTAATATCAATACTGCTAAATCGGTATATACACTAAAAACACTACCAATACCTCTCTCAGTTCGGTTAAATGGGTAAATTTTACCCCTAGGTTGTCGACTCTAAACCCATCCACTGATCTTTTCTTTTGCTTAATCCTTATTATCTGTGCATATACTGGTCTAGAGGCAGCCTTAACGCACGAACAACGTACGGCAGAGAGAATCAATAGGTCTAGTACCTTTCCTTCTCGCGATCCTGACTTTCCTGGTATTGTTATGGGACCACTGCGAAAGTGCACTCTATTCAAATAGAATTTTAAAATCCAATCCAAATAGTGACGAAGTAATCGCTTTACATACAAACAGAAAAAAAAACAGGCGAATTAAAAATCTTCTTCTTTTTGAAGTCGGTTAAAAAAAGATAGGTGGTCAGGGATGCATATTAGAATCCGCAACCTTGGGAGTAAACTTTACCCTTTTCACCAAATTAAAAGAGGTACTAGTAGTATATTTTAGTGTTTGCAAAAAATAAAATTAAAAAAATTCAACCGACTTCGGAAAACTTAATAAAACTCACACAAAAAAGTTAAAAATGATAAAGTAAAAAGAATTTGGGTCATAACATATGTGCTAAACTATTGAATGTTAATAAGCTTGTTATTCGGGTGAGGATCCAATTTTCAACATAAGGATTTTTTGACAATTTAAAGGAAGTCAGAAAAATTTTTTCCGAAGTTTTGCAGCTATCTAGGTGACAAACTTGTAAAACGAGGTTTAATTAGCGTATTAGTAACTTTTGCACAGTTCTTTACCTTTTTGCAAAAAAGCTTGCAATTTGAATAAATAATTGTAAACCTACCTTTTACTACTTAATTTTTGCATGTTTATAATAGGAATATAGGAAAAACTTACCCGAATCAGTTTGTAGTATGGCGTTAAGTAAATAATCCAAGGACCTTTAAAATGAGGTGCTTTGAGGTGCTACATGACCCCCTTTCTGTATAAAAAAGGTACTAGTGCTCCTTTGGTTCTAGGCTACATAATCGATTTTTTTTATGCAAAAAGTAGTTTAACCTATTACATAACTCTTATCCGATCTTGATATCTTGTCCCATTTAAAAGATTAAAAAGGGGCGGAAGGACTTTTAATATCTTCACTGTATAAAACTGAAAAATTGTTCGTAATATAGCACAAGAAATAGAAACAGCATTCACCGCGTGGACAAAAATGATGAATAAAATCCGACTGATTTTATTCTTAACCGATTGCAAAAAAGAAGAAGGTGTTATATTCGACTGTGTATTTTCTTTTTTTTCTGATGTATTACTAAAGCAGTACAGTACAGCCGATTGCTTCGTCAATTATGTTAAATTTTATTTTAATTTTTTATTAGAGTGCAGTTCCGCGATGGTCTCATTGAAACCAAGTCAGGATTTGGCGGTGGGATATATTTTCGGAAACCAGAAGTTACCGGTTCGATCCCCAGACGGAGAGACATTTTAAGGTAGTATTTATTTAAAAATGTCGTCCGTGGTAGTACTACCGCGCTGTGTAAAAGGTGCTGTTAAATGCAAAGACTGCATGTTTCAGTGCTTGGACAACGTTGATGTAAGATAATTTACAGGAAGGTATTCTAATCCTGCAATGTATTATGAGAAATGTGTCAAATGGTGCCGAAACCACAAGTGTGTCAGACACACTAGCCGGAAATTAAAGTACTTTTATTATTCTAGAAGGGTAAAAATATATTTTCTAATGCTCAATTGTTGAAAAATAATATTAATTATTAAAGAAGTTGGCATAAAAATACTTCATTTGCCGGCTGCACTATGGAATAGAAATGAAATTTTTGGCCAAAATTCTGAAACTTACCAAACTAACTTAAAATTTGGTGCTTTTTATTGAAAAAATATTTAAAAAAATATCGTGCATTATTACAGGTCGTTTTTGGGGAACTGGGGTACCAAGTAACAAATTATAATTTTATTTTAGAGCTCCCTAACTTTATTATATTTATTGTACAAAATTAACCAAAATATTAGCCTGTTTAGTTAATTCTGTAATTTTCTAATTAGAATCGAACTTTTATTATCTCATATGATATACAGGGTACGACATAAAGTATGATTTTTTAAATGAAACACTCTATATAATATAGCACCACGAAAAAGATCTTTTAGAAAGCTTAAAAAATACCACATTTAATTTGTCTTTCTTCATAAGTTTCGGAAATAGGACCATCCAAATCTGATGAATATTTTTTAATTTTTATTAGAAGCGTAATAAAATTACAGCTCCCTAATTTTTTTATTTTTAACGGATAAAATAAATTAAAACACTGTTTTGTTGGGTCAATCCTGTAGGATCCTTATCTTTCACCAGAATGCTTTTATATTTTAGGATACACAAAGTAGGACAAAACATATTATTTTTTAAATGGAAAACCCTGTAAATTAAAAAAGCAAAGAGTAGCACCCCGATTCTTAGTACAAAAACTAATAAAGAAAACGGTAAAAAAATCTTTGACAGAAGTAGCAAGACAACAATAGCTATTACTCTTTAAATTATTCCACTTTTTTTTAGTAAACTAGGCTATTAATAAACTTAGTAAATTAAATGGTATATATGTATGTCTACATGGGTAAGAATAATATAAATAATTGCAATTTTTGCGAAAAAGCTAAAACACCTATTATTTAATATTTAATTATTTTTAGTTTTATGATTTTCATTTATTCTTAAACCACATTTTTAGGTTTCTTGTAAACCTAATAGAAGTCGACAAATCCTTTTATAGTTTTTTGTACATGTAGTTTGGACTATCTACTTTGATGAGCCATTAAAATTTCAAAGTTTGGTCAAAATAATGGATTTTTATCCCATAGTGGGCTGTATGTCTGACACACTCGTGGTTTTTGGCACCATTTGACACTTTTCCCATGATGCATTTCAGGATTAAAATACCTTCCTGCATATTATCCTATGTTAAGGAAACAGGGGAAAAGATGGGTTAACCCGACACTCACGGTACCCTGGTACTTAGGTATATGCCTTTGTGGGATGTCACAAAACGAGAAAAAAATTCTAAGCGACTTCATATAGAGGGTGCCTCTAAAAGGTCTGTACAAAATAAAACGATCTAATGCAATTTACCTTTGTCAAAAAGTTAATCGTTTGCGAGATACAGGGTGTCAAAGTTCTTATATTATTTTAGTTATTTTTAAATAGTTTAATTTAATACTGGATTTTTTACAAAATTCGGTATACGGGATTTTTTAGAGTAAAACATCGAAAGCTACTTAAATTTTTGCTGTTTAATGTTAAGGGAGCCACCTGCAGTACTTTGCTTTTGTTCAAAATGTCATTATTTTTGTGCCTCGGTATGTTATGATTTTAGTAAAAAATTGTTATTCTTTCATATTATTTTCTCAAAAAAGTATACTTGATAAATATCGCTATGACTAACCGTTTCTGAGATATTGTGGATTAAAAGTTTCATTTCAGATAAAAATTTCCTCTGTATTCTTTTACGCTTTATTTAGGCCATCCGGGACTCTCTAAAAGATCTGTACAAATTGGTAGTACAATTTCATTACGCGAGAATACACCGATTTAACCCAATTTGCCCTATTTAAAAAGTTATTTGTTTGCGAGATACAGGGTGTCCAAGTAAAAAAAAATGGAAAATTTGACACCCTTTATCTTGCAAACCAGCAAACTTTTGACAAAGGTGAATTACATTGAATCGTTATATTTTGGCCCAAAGAACCCGATCACACCAAAAATTCACGATGACGTCATTGTTTTACGTAGACGACGCGACGTGACGCAGTCATGAACATGGTCAGTAAAATGAATTCGCCTGAGAAGTAAGTGGAAATTTATTGTCTCGAAAATGAAGTTTTGGTGATTTGGAGAAGTCAAAAATAAAGGCGGCTAATAACATGCTATACGAGTATAAAAAGGTTTTGTTTATTTAGTTATTATAATTTAGGAGATATGCACATAGGTATGATATTAACCAACACCATTAAAAAAATATATTTTACTTAGGTATTTATTATTTTTAGCTCTTTAGTTAATTTTATTTTAGTTTTTGCCTCTCCTAAATTACCCACTACAACCGGTATCTTACTTTAATTAAGATAAATAAAATCTCTTTGGGGATAAATACCTATTCTTAATTCTTTTAACATAGTGAAGATTAAAAGATATTAGGTATTTATTCTGTCTGCGTGTACCGATTTTGCCTCGGAATGGGTTGAATATTTATTTTCCGTATTCAGAGTATTTTACCATAATATATGCTAAATTTAAGCAAAAAACATTGTTACTCGATTTTAAGCAAAAAAAAGTTGATTCTTTATCATCACCGACTTAAACTTATAAAGCTCTGCCAATCGATTTTCTTTTACTAACAAAAGCCCCTGTTTTTGTACACGGTAGATCTGCTATCAACATTCCGATCGTGCGATCGTTATTCTTCAATTCATTAGCTGAAAAAGTACAGTAGTAAAACCGATTCGAATGTCGTAGCATTAATTAAACGGAGAGTAGAAGCTTTTCAAATGCGTTAATTAAATGAATACGGAGAAAATGAAGCGTGTAATTATCGAGCAATAAACGTTCTTTAATTACCGACATCATTTATGCAAAATTTATTAACCGATTATTAGTTATTTTTTGCTATTTTTTAATAAACAAAATTATTTAGTCACTGGTCCAAAAATGCCACGTAGACAGTGCCGAATTAAGAGCAGTGCCGTATTATCCACTAGGCTGAATAGGCTAAAGCTTGGGGCCGATTAGGAAATAGGCGCCGTAAACAAAAATTCAGTTTAATAAATTTAAGGTTCCAAAATTAGAGAAAATTAAAATGCAATATCGAAATACAATTTACAAAGTTTACTTTAGGCATTATTTGGTGCCTGTAATTAAACCCAGTTAATTTATTATCCTCTCTTAAAAATTAATAGTTTTTACATACTAAAAAAATTCGCATATCCTTTAGGACAAAACGCATCAATAAAAAAGGAAATATCTCTTGTTTTTGATATCGCACGCCGCCTACAGATATGACACGAGTGAAAAACCAGAAAATTACTTGCAGGAGAAAACTCTGGTGGAGATATTGTTTTTAATGGTAGAAAATACGTGAACGTGAATAGATAGGTATGTATATAATATTGTTTTTAGACAACCTTTTTGAGAACTTAAAAAGCAAAAAAATGCTTGCAAGAATACAAATAAAGGATTTAATTTTATTACAAAATTAGAAAATACTTAAGATAATATATTAATAGAGAAAAAGCAAGAACTTACAAATAATTTATGCTAAAGATTTTAATTATTGCCATTTTTAAAACACATGTGTTCAATTTTAGCATTTTATAAAAACTTTAAAGACAGAATATTCTAAAGGCAGAAAGTTCTAAGTTACGTGATGCCTAAAAATAAAAAAGAGTCAAAACATGTACTTTTTAAATTTGAATATAATTTTAAGGTTTTTTGTATCTTCCTGCTAAGAATTTTACAGATATCCTTTCTACACTAAAAGAGATAAAGAATTGTCATAAAACTTGTCTAGCACATGATAAAACTGCTGACCTTTCTATTCTGTCTATTGAGGCAGAAGAAGTAAAATAATTTGACTTTCAAAGTACTATTCAAACCTTTTCAGACATTACATTTGGAAAAGTTACATTGTAATAGAAAAATTAGATTTTGTACAATGTATGATTATGATATTTTGTTTGTTAGTTAAGAATTATCTACGCGTGTTTTTGGAAAAAAAAACATTTGGTGGGTGGAATTTTTTAAAAACTTTTTAGCGTTTTTATTGCCGATAATTTCAAAGATTTAAAACATAAATAAAAAAAAATGGTTAAAGATATCAAATTTTGATAACAAATTTGTAAATTTAAAAAAAGTCAATTATAAGATAATCAAAAGGTTTGGAAATTAAAAACCAGGCAAATAATACGTATTTATATTATCCTAAAAAAATGTCATGTTAAGTACATGGAGATACATATTAAATAATAAACTTTTATATGTACCTCTTATTTATTTATGTACAGTGCGTACAATCTAACTTATCCACATTTTAAATGTCTATAACTTTTTATTTCTAAACTAAAAAAATCAATCGAAAACCAACTTGTAGAGTGAACTATTAAGTTTTTTTTCTGTTATGAAGATTATACAAAACAATTTTATTACCCGAATATATTGACATATTTTACTTTTTTTAATGGGACACCCTGTATATTACACCGCCATTAAAAGGTCTTTTAAAGAGCTTTACAAAAATACTACATTTGATACATTTATCTTTAATAGTTTCTAAAATATGACAATTTATATTTAAAAAATATAATATATGTATATATAATTTCCATTATATCTACGAGTACAGTCTAAACTTAGTCCTGTAGGTAGGTATAGCGGAAATTACGTATAATATTTTTCAGATTTAGATAGTCATTTTTCCGAAAATATTAAAGAAAGCTATATCAAATGTGATGTTTTTGTAAAGCTCTTTAAAATACTTTTTAATGTTGGTATAATATACAGGGTGCCCCATTTAAAAAGAGTAAGTTATGTTAATATATTCTTTTAATAAAATTGTTTTCTGTAATCTTCATAACAAAAAAATACTTGGTAATTTACTGTACAAGCTAGTTTTTAAGTCTTTTTTAGGTTAAGAAATGAAAAAGTTATAGACATTTAAAATGTGGGCAAGTAAGATTTGACGCACTGTACCTATTTACTTGATGGGCGTCATAAAATTAACCTTGGGCACCAAGTCGTCTTAATCCGGCTCTAATTAAGAGTATCTAATACCCCTAAGCAATTTACTCCTGTGGGGCTCTCTAGCAAAGTAAAAAAAAATTGCCTTTTAAAATTTTTGGGGATTATAAATAACATAATCATATAATGTAACTATTTATTGGACTAATTTTTGCTTTAATTTTATTCAAAAGTCGGCTCAAGAAACAAGGTTTATGGCACAGGGTGATAAGGGTTCTTTCATTACTTTGGCGAACTAAAGAAGCTTTTTCGTTTAAGTGTGTTTTATATACAGGTTGTCCCCACTATTTTTACACGAAATAACTTCGTTTCCGTATAAGATACAACAATACACTTAAAACAAAAAATGTTTATTTGGTTTCCCTTATTATGGCAGTATTATTTAATATACAAGATGTTTTAAAAATATAATTTTTGTTATCAAGTAGATTTTTTTAAAATTTAATACCCTGCATATTTTTAAGATATTTCCAGTATGTTGATATACTTATTAACGGTAAACAGTATAGAAAAAGTAATGTTTTGTTTCTGCTTAGTTTTCAATAATTCTGTTCCTGTCAGAGCGACAAAAACTTACTAGGTTAAAATGTCAATTATTACCTTTTATTTCCAAAATCAAATCATAAATATGTCAAATATTTAGTTTATTTTAGATACATATTTACTTACTTTACCTTAAGCAACCAGCAATAATGGACGCCCGTTGCTGGTCTTAAATAAATTACACCCTGTAAAATTATTTAAATAACAAGCCAAAAATGGAACTGTTAAAGCGTCACTAACTTAAAAATAGTTAAAGATAGAGATTACCCTTATTTAAAAACACTGGAACGACCAGGTAACCCAAAATTGTTAAATTAAATAGGGTGTTCCATTAACAAAATGCAATATTTATGTCGTTAGTTTTTGTTTTTTATGCAATTGTTTTTTTTATTATTACGTTGTTAAAATACATTGAACTAAAATACATCGATTATGTTAAATAAAAAAATAAATAAAAAAAAACGCTGTTTTTCCTCTAAAGTGGAATACTTTGTACCTATACCGCATATTTGTATTTCTTTTTTAAAGAATGTTTTTGTTTAAGAGGTTAGAACCAAAAGAAATTAAAGGGGTAGGCTATTAATTTTTTTAATTTTTTTCTTATTAAATTTATTTTCAAAATATTAGTTTTGTTGTTAGTTGATATTTAAAATTTTTAATTGTTTACATTAGCCAGAATTTTAGTCTGACATAATTATCATGCAATAAATGTCAGATGTGAACCTAACATAAGATACCCATATTGAGGTAGTTGTGGAAAATATGTAATCCGCCATTTTGTGGCGGCGGCCATCTTGAATTTTCTTTTAATACTAAACTTTATTTTACCAATCAAGCCCTTTCATTTGATTGAGGTTGTAGTTAAGTAATATGTAATCCGCCATTTTGTATCGGCGGCCATTTTGGATTTACAATCATTAAGAATGAATTATACTATACTGTTATTAAGATGATGAGTGTGTATCTGTCGTCAGGAAGGGGTCAAATTCCAATTACTAAATTTGACACAAGTAATAACAAAATCAATAATTAGACAGGTCAATCTGGGTCAAACCGCTTATAAATTTATTTTTTTAGCACGAATTAACCATGCCCCCCCTTAATACTAATATCATCACAAGGGCGCACCATTTGTCTTTTGGATTCACTAAAAAAAGTCTTAATCAGGCGGGGTAAAGATTTATTTAAATACAAAACAATTTATAGGAATCACTTTGTATATGGATTAACAGATTAGTGTTTAAGATAAAATATATAACACACCTACATATACAAATATAAAACATTGTCATACATCGTTTTAGAATTTACCTCACTTGCATAAATATTTTCGGCTTATTGATATAAGATTAATCGTCACTGCAGTTGTTTTACAACAAGGTTTCGATAGGAATTCGAGTGCTGAAAGCCATTTATGACATATTAACAACGTAATACATTGCAAACATATCCTATTATCTTTTTTGTTACAGATTGTAACGCATATGAAGACTGTGTGACGCAGGTATATTGTTTACTTAATGTGACTTGCAGTAATGTTTGGGATTTTTATTTTTATTAACCCGATGCCTTAATGGTATTTTGTTTTAACTCAAGTATACAGATAGGAGTTAAGGTCGACCCAACCCCTCTCTTCTAAAATATAAACCAATCATTCGGATGAAATTTGGAACGCAAATACCGGGTGTAAACGAATTTATAGACAAGCCATAACTCCTAGAATATTAAACATATGAAAGTGAGAAATGGTATGAGCACGAAATTTTGCGTATTTTTTTTTATCCAGTTACTTCAGATTTAATCACAATTCACAAAAATAATTTTTACCAGTGTCCTACATCAGGGGTTTCGGGTAAATATTTTTTATGAAAAAATGGTTCGCCACTGCGTTTTTTAAAAAATTTATCTGTTTTTTTAATTCCCATTTAGTTTAAAACAAATTTGATCTCTTGACGTCTTTTTATAATACTATATTACAAAAAAATTAGTAGTCATAAGTTTGAAAAAATTACTGCGACAGCTTTTAGTAAGTAACATTTAGTAATTAACATCAATTTTTATTCATATCTCTAATACGAATAACGATATTGATTTGGGGTTTTCACCATTTTTTATGTTTTTTGACGCTCTATTTTATAATCAGAAAAAAGAAATATCATTGCATTTAAAATTTTTAGGAAAATCACAAAAATTTGCAACTTTGTCAAGAAGTGCCATCTACAGACCAGAAACAACAATAAACTGGTAATATTAATATTTAATCGGAAGTTTGAATTTTAAAATGGAACACTTAGTTTATTATTATATATTTTTTTGATTCCTGAGACAATTATAACTCAGAATTAAACATTTTAAATAGTATTTTTGCCTACTTGATTTTTTTAGCCATTTATAATATTGCATCTAGGTGGCCATGATGAATGAATCTAGTAAACCTAGGTTATGTTAGAAAAATACAATTACAAGTTTTAGTGATTTATATGAAAAACAGGATTAAAACAATTTGGCTATTTGATCTTTTTTTTCGCAATTACTTTTTAAATGGCAACCCTTTTAGACAAGCACTTTTTGAATCGGGATCGGATTAAAAATAAATTCAAATAATGGATCACAGCCACCTAGATGCAATACAACACAAATGGCATTCAAAAAATCAAGCAAGCGTAAAAACTTTATGTGTTAGATTACAATTTAGAATTGTTTCAGGAATTCAAAAATGTTAAAATATACAGGATGTTAGATTTACAAATTTAAAATTGGAGTTATTTTCGGTTATACACGAATTGATATGTCTTATACTCTAGGAGTTATGGCTTGTCTAATAAATTTGTATACACCTGGTATATACAGTGTCTATTTAACTATACCTGTAATTTTTTTATTTTTAATATTATAAATAAAAGTAATTCTTTATAAAAAGTTTGCTTGGTCTAAAATGTTATGATCACTGATCACCTATGATTACTGGGGAAATTTAAGACGTGTCAAAAATATAAATTATGTTTTGCTCACAATAATTTATTTTACTTTTTATATATAAACATTATTAAGTTAAGTTAAGTTAAAATTCCTTTCTTTAATTATACAATAATTCTACTAGGCCTTAAAAACTATATGATATGCATCATAAAAACACCAAGAAGAACCAAAGAACCTAAAACCGACAGACAAAAGATTGTTTAAAGAAAAACATAATTACTTTTATCATGGCCAACTATCTAAACAATATCAGTCATAAATGACAACACACAAAATATGCAATATCTCAGAAACGGCTGAGAAGAAATATAAAGTGTGATACATTTTTGAAAAGGTAATTTTTGAACCATTTTATTGGTAAAAAATATATGGGGTGTTCCATTAAAAGTTTTAAAAATAAATAAATAAATAAAAATGCACAACCCCAAAAAAAAACTAAAATTATATCTCCAATCTGCATAAAAAGTTGCTGTAAAATGTTTTTGCGGAATTAAAAAATATTTAAAAGTAAAAAAGTTATAACGGATTAAAGAAAACGCAAAAAATTTAAAACACGCTGTAGCGAGTAAAACACGCAAGATAGCGAATTGCGGTTTTAACTAGTAAATTTGGGTTAAAATTTGAGCCTTGCAAATGGAGGTCAGTTTTTTTATAAAACATACAGAACCATGAGTTTCCTATTAAAAGCGTCGAATTTGGCCCACCCTGTACATACAAAATCTTAAATTAAAAGTAATTGCACAAGAGTACTTTTGCTCACTAAATATTAACGTGTTAGCAAGTTAGCATTGTTAGCAGCGCTTTAAAAATATTAAATGCTTTACCACTAATTTTTTAGGTAAATCGTTACTCTAAAGTCAAAACACAAACATGTTATGTGCCATAGCTTAGTAATAATGAATGTTTATTATTCTAATTACACAGCTAATTAACTTATTTTCTTGTTTTCTACTTTTAATAAATTAAGTATTTTTGTTACGTAAATTACACCAAAACGGAAAATTTACAGTAAAAAAATTAATTATGTTTTTAAACAGTCTCTATTAAAAAAAAATGGGATAAATTGGTTTTAAATAATAGTCCTCTTTTTCGCTAAAATTTTACATAAAATATATTAAAACAAGTATTTTTGTTTTATTGTAGAGAAGCCCGAAAAGGGGATTTTCTACAGCGTGGCAAATTAATATACCGGAGGATACCTTGTGTAGGTTAAGTACCTCCACCAAAGATAAGCTCCGTATACAGGGCAAATCATAAAAAACAAAAATATATCATTTAGAAAGTTTCGAGCGCGTCAGACTAAGGTAGGGTGAGTTAATTATAGTCTGTTTAAAGTTCTATGCTATGTCGGTATGATCTACCAATAAAATAAACCCTTAAAGATAAGAATATACTTTGCAATTAAATGATTAACCACAATTTACAGAAGTCAAAGGAATAGTGTCGTGTTATTACTTTCACAAAAAGACCCTGCTCTCCTGACTAACGTTAATCGTTTTAAAGGGATTATTTTTATAAGTAAACTACGCCGACAGAGCTTATTTCTCTAAAAATTCTATACATGCTTAACAGTGTATATTCCACTAATCCGACAAATTAAGTGTTTTAAAGTAAGCGGAGGGCTACAAAGAAAAAAAACGTCATTGTGACATTTTCGCGCGTGACATTTTTTAAAATTTCTAAAAAAATAATTTAGGGATAACGAAAAGTATATAATCTGATACAATCCGAACGATTTCCACAAGCCGAAATAAGAACAGTAATTTTTAACATATTTAACAATCTATAGCCGCTTCCCTCACCGATAAGAAAGTATACATTAGGTAACATTTTTTTCTTATTATCAAGCTTTGCAACCCAATCGATCTCCGATCTAGTAGGGTTTAATGTTTTTGATATAACTATTATTAGTTCTGGTGAGTCCTTTCCTTCATCAGATATTAGACTTCATAAGATACTTAATCCTTTGATATATTGACAAAAAATATAATTATTTTAACCATTTCAAAAAACGTTGCATATTAATAACCTCTTTTACCCCATCATTTCTGACTAGATTTAAGTTGTGAGCAGCACAGTCAAAATATACCGAATTTGGTTCAATATCATTTGTGAGTTCTTCAACTCCACCATTAGTGCTTTCGTTTATGTTAGCACCATCATATCCTTGCCCACGACACTTATCTAAAGATTTAATTTTGTTATTTATGAATTTAATAATTTAATTAGACATTGCTATTTGATTTCATGAAATTCTAAAAATAACCTTTTAATGATGAGTGCCTTTAGGATTACGTTTTTGTCTTTTTTAATCCTACAATAACGGTAAGGTTAGCAAATTTAACCTGTTATATGGCCCTATGGTTGACTAAACAATTCTTTTAAAATGAAATCGTATTTTCTTAATAATTCCTAACGCTTGAGTAAATCCCCATTTAACATTGTTGGCTACCGGACTACATGCTAAAATAGAAAACAATTGTGGGCGTGGTCTATATCGTTGTTGTTCTGAATTCATGTATCAAAACAAACTCTTTTGAGTACTCCGTTGATGGGATCACGTTGTTCCTGTTTCCAGAGTATTTATGGGTAAAGTAAATCTACTCTACAAACACGTAACTATACAAAATGACCACAAAATTGTTTAAAAATGTCTTGCAATCAAAAAAGCTTACAAGGTTTTGTCTCCAAGTTGGTCACCGTTTTTATGATCTTAAAAATACCCCAGTGAAACTAGTATTTTGGGTAGGTACTTAAAATCCTATAAAATACACGGGGCCAAAAGATCCAAAATTTGGTCAGTTATCTAAAAATCAGCAGTTTTTTTTACACATCACCCTGTATCATCCAAAACATGACAGATATCCAAAAAAAAAAGGAATAAATTAAAGAGCATAAAAAACATATGTTCTACTGCCACAAAAAAAACAAAAATATTATATTTTCTAAAAAAAACAATGATTTGGTAAAATCTAAGAAGTATAAGTTTTTGTTATAAATCTGACTGCGTTAGTCAGATATACAGTGTGTCCCAGGATAGCTGTTACAAGAGGACAAATGGACCAAAAATTTTTGAAGTTTTAAACGGCTTTTTGGAAAAATTGGCCGCATAATCCAAAACTAAGAAATACAAAATTTTACTTTTGGTAATATACTAGGTAAGATATTACTATAAATATGAAAAATGACCTAAAGTAAAGTACTTTAACTTCAAAAAATAGAACAAAATATATTTAAAAATGTATAAATAGTTGTATTTAATGTATGTACGTATTTAAAGTAGGGTAATTGTAGTGACTAAAAAAGTTATATTTTTTTCTATTCTGTTACGTCTGACCATTAAAAGAATATTTAGCGATGGTAAAGCAGATATTTTGCATGTAAATATACTTTTGTGTTAACTTGTCAATTAAAAATCTATTTATTTTTATTGCGCCCCTTTTTACCGAGTATTTAAAAACTGCTAATGCGGATGTAGGGTAAAAAAATATTGACTAAAACACTAAGATACAGGGTGTTAAACTTTTCAGAAAACTGAAAAATTTCGGAAACACTTAATTAAGTAAAAATTGTTAGTCTGTTTATTAACTCCATTAAAATAAGTATTTATTGTTGTTGTAACATAATTGCTAATAAAAAATTACAAAAATTACAAAACCTAATAAAAATAAAATCTCGCATTAATTCTTTTATGGTCAAAAAATAAGCAATTAAGCGAATTTAATTTTTTGCTTAGGGTAAATAAGATACGAAAAAAATAACATAAAATAAACAAAAGCTGCGTTTTTATTTTCTTAAATTAAAGAAAGCATAAGAGTTTTACAAACATTTACACAGTCAGTTGCATAACCATTGACGCCAGGATGGGGTTGCACCCTCCCTGGCTTTTGGGTAGTGTCGGAATATGTAAGAAAAATAACATTTTGAAGGGTAAAAATCAAGTTTTGTTTGTTTTTTAAAGGCTACTGCACCCGTGCTTTTTGAATGTGCACCCCTGGGACGTCATCCTTCCGGCGCCCATGAGCGTACCGTTCTTTTGTTAGAAATATTCCATCAGTTGCCGCACGAGACGCCACTGCACTTATTAAATGTAATTAAGTTAGTGATTAATTAGCTTTTTAAAATATATGTAATATTATTATCTGTCCTTAATACCATTCAGTAACATCTGTTAATGCCCTATTTTAAAAAATATATTTTAGCTTTTCCTGATCATTTTTCATATTTGTAGTTATAACTCGCCCTGTATAATAACGATTCTAATAAAATTTTATATTCCTTAGTTTTAGGCCATGAGACGAGCTTTTTCGATTAAAAATTCATTGATATTTTTGGTCTATTTGTCCTCTTGTAACACCTATTCTGGGACACACTTTATAATAACATATAATTTTTTATATACAGTGACCGCCTCAATGTTAAACTTTTAAGCTATATGGTAAACTTTGTGTGTGTGTCCTTAAATTAACAAAACGCTGATCAAAGTTGAAATAATAAATCTTACTGTATAAGAGGTAGATACAAATTTCCAAATTTAGCATAAGAGATCTCTATCTTTTTTTTACCTTAGAACACAATATTATTTGAAAATATGAAATTAAAAAACAAACAGACATTTTTATAAATATAAAAGAAGCTTTTCTGTTTTACGGTTTGTCCTTAAATGATTCATTATTTTAAAGACAAGCTTTGGCCAGGTATTATTTTTAAATTAAATTTTAATTGTTTATCTACATACCTATGTATTTTGGCGTAAAATAGAAAAAAGAATAATTTAAAAACCAAAAAAAAAAAAACGGGATCTCCTAGTTAAAAATTAAATTTTAGGTTATTTTTGATAAAACTAGAAGTCAAAAAAGCTTACCATTATAACATATGTTTCAATTTAACTTTTTGTTTATTTAACAACTCTACTAAGTTTCATTATTATAGATAAAGAAATAAAAAAATTGCCGAAGAAAATTATTCTCGTGGGCACTCGGATTCCAGGTATCAGTTTGATCTATACACCTATAAGTATATAGGTGCATGTTTATTAGGATAGATGAGAGCACTAAGTCATTTTCGAAAATAGGTATGATGCAGAAAGGTTCAAATACAAAGCTTCTTTTATCATGTCAAACGGTATTAATTCTATTGATAAAAGAAATTATTTACAAAATACGTCACGGCATAGATAAATATAGCTTAACGTTAACGTATCCACGGTAAAACATATTATAGGGATATTTTTTTTGCCCTAATATTTTAATCATAAACTTGCATTCAGGGCCGTATTATCCATTAGGCTGACTAGGCTACAGGCTAGGGTGCCATGAAAAAATAGGCGCCAGACAGGGGAGTAATAGACGCTAGACAGGGGAGTTTTAAAAAAGTTAATGTTGAGTGGGGATTTTTGGTGACTAATTTTTCTGTGAATAAGGTGCTTCGAAATAAAATAGGCGCGAAAAGGAGAGAATAACCTTTCTTATTGTCATCAAATTTTATTTCGG
Organism: Listronotus bonariensis; assembly: GCA_014170235.1. Taxonomy (NCBI): domain Eukaryota; kingdom Metazoa; phylum Arthropoda; class Insecta; order Coleoptera; family Curculionidae; genus Listronotus; species Listronotus bonariensis. The sequence continues at coordinate 42,760 of JACEGR010003464.1, read as the reverse complement.
GTGGTGAAGTAAGGCGCCTGGCACCCAAAATTGGCGCTTCGGAGGAAAGGACCTTTTTTCTGCTCTTTAAAAATTTTTGTGGTGGAAAATAGGCGCTCCGGAAATTCTAGCCTAGGGCACCTCAAGCAGTTAATACGGCCCTGCTTGCATTGTACCTATTTGATATTTAATATGCAACCTTTATGTATGTACCGGGTGTCAAGTTATACATTTATACCTCCCTTAAATTTTTTACTTTTTATCGTAGAAAATATTTTAAAATATCGGTTTTTTGGGTAATTCCGTAGGTTTCGAATCGGTATTTTAATTTTTATTATCTTCTAAGGTATACAGAGTACAATAAACAGTATGGCCTTCACCATTAAAAAGATCTTTCAACAACCTTAAAAAAACAAATTTATATACCTATTTCAATTAGTTCTTCAAATATTGCCAGAAAGAATAATTTTTAATTTCTATTAAAATCGTAAGAACCTACATCACCTAACTTTATTATTTTTTATCGTATGAAAGACCTAAGAACACCATTTTGTTAAGATGATTCTGTAGTGTTTGTATCTTTTATCAATTTTTTTCTCTTAAGATATACAGGGTACGACAATCAATCATCGTGATTCGATATACACACTGTTTATGGAATCACCATTTAAAAGATAATTAACAGAGCGTTACAAAAATACCATATTTTAGTTGTCTATTTTTAATGGTTTTGGAAATATGGCCATAAATAAAATTCTTGGGCAATTATTGCCATATATTGAACCTACATAATTGAAATTTACACTTATTCTTTAGATTTTGATGACCATATTTCCGAAACTATCAAATGTAGTATACTTTTAAAGCTCCGCAAAAGATCTTTTAATTAGTGATATTATATGCAGGGTGTTACATGTAAAAAGAACTATACTTTTTATTCTATCCTGTACATTTTAGTTGCAACCTTTAACGAATTAACCCCACAAACTTATGTAATTATTTATTTTGTACGATAAAAAAATAAAAGTTAAGGGGGTGTAAATTTATTGCTTTACACCCGCTACAAGTATAAGTATGCACATATTTACCTCTAATCAATTTCAAGTGATAAATGAATAACCTAACTGAAGGGCAGTTGAATCAGATAAATACTATACTAACCAGAACACACAAAACAACGAGTTCAGAAATTGGGTAATATTGAAACCATAATATTATCTAACGTCTCTAAAGCAATTTTATCCTTTTATTTGGAGCTATACATATAAGTCTGTTACCAATTCAGGGCGCTCCATTGGAATGCAGATATTATTATGATTTAATTATGGTAAAACTGCATTTTAATGCATAACTATATTTCGTTTAAAAAAATAAAATTTACATATGTTTTGTTTTGGCTTTATTTAATTGTTTTTTTCAGTTAAAATATCTCATTACCGAAAAAGCATCATGAACTCACTCACTATTCAAAATTATGATTTTTTGCAGACATTCGTAGAAATTTTCGTTCGTAAATAATTACTCGTTCTTTTTTTATTAACGCTGATTATTATTTATTTTATTTATTAAACAAATGTAAATTTTTCAATTTTTAAAAGTCTTTAAATGAGAACGTTTATTTTAATTTATTGAACCCGGTATCTTTTACCGTTTTCAAGATTCGAATGGTGCCCCGTGTAACACACTGTATATCATAGGACAGTGTTATAGGTAAAATAAGGATAAACTCCCTTACGATCACTTATATCTGTTGGTTGTTTTAATTGTATTCTAGTATTAGTTGTTACAAAATAAATTACTCATAGAATACAATTAGCAACTTTACAGACCAGATTAGCATGTGCACACGTGTTCTTATGTACTATGTGTCAGAAAACCACAACTTCCTTGTCCAGAAATATGTTCATTAACCTTACCTTATTGCTTGTTTTTTAACGTGCTTTAATTTTTCCTTTGTACATTTTTAAAAATAATTATTAATTATAAATTATTTATGTAGGCTCATGTAACTTTTTTTTACAGAGAAAAGATTAAATTTTAAGAATACTGACCAATATACTAAGTATTTTAAAAACCAAGTTTTTCTTTATCAAAAAATACTTGTCATTAATTTTTCACCATCTCAAAATACAGGGTGGGCCATAACTGTATGAGCAGTTTCAATATGCATAAAACAAACATTACAAAACTTACACATATGTTTTCGATATTATTTTAAACTACAAATAATGAAAATTTGTATGTAATTGAGTTTAAATTCGTCTCTCACGTTGCTGCCATTCTTAATCCGGAATTGCAGATTTTTAAAAACTTGGCGTCAAGTTGCTTGCGGAATGGCGTGTGTTTTCCGCACAATGTTTTGTTTAATTTGGTCCAACGTGGTTGGATTATTTTCATAGCCCCTTTTTTAGGTAACCCCGCAGAAAATAATCATTTTGAGTAAGATCTAGGCTTCGAGGGGGCCTTCGTGGGATGAGTCTTCCAGGAAAGATTTCTTTTAACAAATCTATGGATACTGTCGGTAACCAGGTCGTTATGTTTTTTAAATTGTTAAAGAGCTGGGACAAAGAATCCCTGTAACATCCTATAATAGTTATCAGCTCTCACCGTAACGGCAACTTCTCTTTCATTTTGGAAAAAAATGAATTAATAATTTTTTCTTGCTGATAGATCAGTCCACACAAAAAGCTTAGGCGAATAAAGAGGATGTTAATGTATTTGTCAGTCATTGTCCACTGGAAAAAATGGTCAATAAACGCCATTCCGCGAGCAATTTGTCGCAAAATTTTTAAAAATATGCAACTCCGGATTAAAAATGTCAGCAACGTGAGAGACGTCTCTTGAAAAATATAATTTTTAGGTTATAAAATTTTTCATTATTAGTAATTTAAAAAAATATTAATAAAATATGTGTAAGTTTTGTAATGTTTGTTTTATTGGATATTGAAACTGCTCATACAGTTATGGCCCATCCTGTATCTAAAAACCTTACATTTTTGGTATATAAATCGCTAAAGAAACTTACCTTATTTTTATTTTCAAAATCTAAAAATGGTCCAATATACAGGGTGTTCCATTTAAAAAATAAAATTAAATTAAATATTTTAAATATTGAGATGTTGACCATAATATAAGAAGTACCCTAGTGAATTAAGATACCTGGCTGAATATTATTACACGGAATTTATTTCAGTGGTCTTTCTGTTGGATACACGCCAAAAGTCTATCTGGTAAAGAATGCATGGGACTGCTTCGGTCCTGGTCCCGGGGTATAGCAAACTGACCCTGTTCAGCCCTGTTAACCCCTATGAACTGGCCGGTCGCCTGTAACAAAATTAAAAAAAAAATTAGTCTGTTTTTACCTAATTTTCGGATATCCTATTTTTTACGAAAGTTTTAGTAAATTATAAATAGCGTGGCAACATCACTACAAGTGTTAAAATAAAATAACATACTATATGCAAAATTTTATGCTAAATCCGATTCAGTAAACAAAAATACGGATTACAATTTTAAAAATACCAACTCCCCATAACTTTTTTTGGAAACACTCTGTATACATCAAAATATATATTTTCTTTAAACTCTACAACTTTTTATAAAACTTTTTGTCATATCTCGTTACACAACAGAAATATTGGACTTTCTGCAATTGAACCACCCTGTATATTCATTTGCAGATCTATGAATAACAAATTAAATGGTTTTATATTAACATTTAATTCAGCTTCCTTAGGTATTATTTAAACTCTTAACACCGGAAATATAAGACAAAACATGATTATAAAACGATCGCTTAAATACCACCTGTAGTTTAATGTACTTCAGGGGTAGGTTAGGTCTCCTGGGCGGTAGATATATTTTATGAAAGGGAGTACCGCAAATTGAATTTATATACCTACCTGTAGGTACATCCATTAAAATTCTTTTAAATATGAAAGCACTCAGACAGCACTTGGTGCCAAATAATTAGGTTGTCTAGAAGTTTATAAAGAATTCCAAAATCGACTTTTCATTCATTTCTGGTATTTACAACAGTATTTATTTATGACATTTAGGTTGTTTAGAACCTGTTCCTGTTGTTGATTTGTTGGTGAACCAATTTTTGTTTGACACGGCTTGAATGTTTTAAATTGCATTTAAAGCGTTTTTTAATCGACATTTATTATATTTATATCGAATAGTTAAAGCTGGCTTGAAAACAAAGCGGCTTTAAAGCGATTTCCAAGTCTATCACTACGTTTATATCGAATAGTTCAAGCTAGCTTGAGTTAAAGCGGCTTTTAAAAGTGGCTTGAAAAAGCGATATAAACGCGCTTAAAAGTGGCTGGAATCATTCAAGTCAAGCCTAAAAATAAGTAGGGTTGACTTTACTAAAGCTGATTAGAAACACGATATAAACGATTCAAGCGGGATTAATAACTGCTTAACTTCAGATAAATGCTTCCTCGAACGTCATCAGTGTTAATTTCATATATAATATTGACATTTTTATGAAAAATATGAGTTGGTAAACAGGTGAAAAACTTTAAAATACGCTCACACCAACAACAGCACACAAAACGGGACGAATAAAAAGTGAAGTTTGTTTTTCATTTGATGTGTACTGTGAAGTTGGATACAAAGCTGCCGCATGCGTACGACGATGGCCTGAAATGTGCTTGACCTCGTTTTTTAATCGACTTTTAAGCCACCGAAATAAACACGTAGACTTCGAAATCGCCTCAAATCCGCTTTGTTTTCAAGCCAGCTGAAACTATTCGATATAAACGTAGTATATGTGTTTATTTCGGTGGCTTAAAAGTCGATTAAAAATCGAGGTCAAGCACATTTCAGGCCATCGTCGTAAGCCTGCATCAGTTTTGCATCCAACTTCACAGTAGTCTTCAAATTAAAAACAAACCTCACTTTTTAATTCGTCCCGTTTTGTGCGCATGTTGTTGGTGTGAGCGTGTTTTAAAGTTTTTTCACCTGTTTTCCAACTCATATTTTTCATAAAAATGTCAAAATCATATATGAAATTAACACTGATGACATTCGAGGAAGCATTTATCTGAAGTTAGGCAGTCATTGAGCCCGCTTAAATCGTTTATATGGTGTTTCTAATCGGCTTCAGTGTAGTCAACTCTACCTATTTTTAGGCTTGACTTAACCAATTCACGTTACTTTCAAGCGCGTTTATATCGCATTTTTCAAGCCACTTTTAAAAGCCGCTTTAACTCAAGCTAGCTTCAACTATTCAATATAAACGTAGTGATTAAAAACTAAAGGAGGTTTTACAGTAAGGACCTTAAAAAGTCCGTCCCTCTTCTCCTCCCAATACCACGCTTAACACGAATTCTTTGTATGATGCTAGCTGTGGTTATTTCATATTTTTAGAAAGTTTGAAAAATTTTCACATCCAAAATATTTCCAGCTTGTTTATGAATTATTTGTTCTACGTCCACTTATATCCAATACTAGAGCATTATTGCAAGTTGCCTTATTAAGCTCCGGAATTAGTAATACTGGCCTTATTTAAATAGTGCTTGTACCCATAATTTAGAATTATTGCAAATCATGTTGACAGTACCATTACCTAAAAAAGGGAAAACAATTTTAGTAAATTTTCTTTATTGTTTTGTAAGCAAAGTTTTAAGTATTTTTACTTTTAAAAACTTTTCGATTTTGTGGTCAGCAGCCCTTGGATTAGACGAACAGTTCCGAAGTTAAAATAAGACAAAAATAAGGCACCACCAAAAAACCGACATAAATAAAGCCAGGCACTATACTTATTAAGGATGTCCTTATTCTACCATGCATCTGCGCAAGCTCAGATGTCAAAATAAGGCCGGTATTATTAGTGTCTAATAACTCTTTGTTTGACCTCCGGACAGTGCGGACGTGCGTAGAGGACTACAAAGTTCTTCCCGGGGTGGTGGTTAGAGGTGCCGCACGGACGTTTTTACCTTCGAGGATCAAGAAAATATTCATGCTAAATTGACGGCATCTTTCTTCTGGATCTAAGCGCTGGGAGCGAAGATTCCTATAAGCTGATGGTATCCTGTTTGGTGGTGAACACGAGGTATTTCTCAAATGGCGTAAAATAGATGGGTGTGCCATGAGAACTGTCAGTAGTGAAAGTGAAGGTTATACGTACACCAGCTGCAGGTCTTGGTTTGACAGCCGACAATTTATGCATTGCATCGATAGTAGAATTATTTTTGTTTTCTTTTTGGAATTTTTGGGGGCTACGAGCTCGATTATCCAGATTTTCCACAGACGAAGCCCTGGAAAGCATAGTCCGGAAGGAGGAGAGTGGTGGATTGGACCTGAAGGGACCAAAACCAAGAAGAAAATAGAATAGAATAGAATTATTAGTGCCTGGCCTTATTTCACTCTGCAATAATTCTTTATTTACTGCCAAATATTAAGATGGCGGTCACATACATCAATTTTAGGCGTTCAACTAATTATAACCGCTGTAATAATTGGTGACAACTTTGACGTATAATACATTGTTTAAAAGTCAACATAACCGATTGGTAAATACCGTGGTTATGTTAAAAATTGTCAGTAATGTTTGAAGAAAGTTTGCAAACTTTTTAAACAGTTTCTAACATGTTTCTAACATCTTAAAACTACTGCTGAAACAACAAACAATTGTATAATGTTACAAACATGGCACTGCTGGGACGACAAATTTGACATGCGCAGAATCCGAACGGTTGCAAACATTTCTGACAGCCTGCTGAAACAAACCTAATGACTTGGAAAAATGGTCCAGGGATCCCTAACTTGTAGGGTATTAATATTTCAGTTAATGTGTATGTTTACGTTGCTAACTTATTTAGCATTTTAAAATATCTTAGCCTTAATAAAGTGTGTTTTAAAAAGTTAATTAGTTACTAATCAGCGTTTGGGTTTTTCCAGGATTTTTTAATTTTTTATTTTTCCAACCAGGATTAGGTGTTATATACTTAGGATTTTAATATTGGCAGTTAACTTTTGGTTTATATAAGGCAGTATATTCTAAATGTTAGATATTTGTTATTTTCTAATTGTCACTTGTACCACTTTTCCACTGACTTCCTCCATCCTAATTTCCAATACAGAGTGGGCTAAGAACGTCGCTTTGTGTGTACACTACAGCATCAGATTCTGTTAATTTCTTTTTGTCGCCATCTTCCTACGATGCAGCTCTTAATGAAAAAAGCCCGTCATCGTTGCGTGGGCGATAATAGTCAATGGTGGGAGCAACTGTAAAAGAGTTATCCTGGCGTCGGCGTCGCGTCAGCCGAAGGATAAGCGAAATAACGCAGTGGCTGCTGCTGAATCCTTGGCCAGATGGAGGGGCCACCGCAGCTCTAACATAATTCTCGGCTTCATAACAGACACTCACCAGTGTCGGACGTACGACAACGCTGAACGTAACAGTTCAGAATCTTCCGGCTAATGACGATCGACAGTGCGGTTTTTGGCGCGAATATTTGAGTTTTGCGCTCGAGAACTTTTTTAAAAGTGTAATCGTAGTTTTTGTTTAATTCTAGGTTTAATAAATTGTTAAACATTAACTGTGCAATTAGGTTTTTTTATTTTCTTTGCAAAGAATTTGTGTCCACGGATCTGTCGTCAATAAAACTTTTGTAAGTTTAAAGTTTTTTTTTTTTTTTTTGATTTAATAATATTTTAAGGAAGTTTATTTTTTATTTGTTTTACAAAAGAATTATTTAGGTAGAATATATACAAAATGATAATTTTAAAATCAAATTTTCATGGAAAAGTTTCATTAAAAAAAATTAATTTAAAATTTATTTAAATACATTTTGGCAAATTTTTAGAAACCGTACGGCTAGTATAGTCTGTTTAAAGTTTTATGCTATGTCGGTATGATCTACTAATAAAATAAACCCTTAAAGATAAGAATATCCCTTGCAATAAAATGATTAACCACAATTTACGGAAGTCAAAGGAACAGTGTCGTATTATTACTTTCACAATAAGACCCTGCTCTCCCGACTACCGTTAATCGTTTTATTGATCTTTTTAAGGGGTATTTTTATTAGTAGATTATGCCGACGGAGCTTAGTTTTCTGAAAATTCTATACCTGTTTTAGGCAAAAGGATTACTCTAATTTAAAGGATAATTTGTCTTTTTGCGCTTATTCAGCACTTGATTTTTGGGAGAATTAAGCAAATAGTAAACGCATGGAATTTCGAAGAGTTCGTTATCATGTAGAGGATTCTTAATTAATAAAAAAATACATTTTTATTAAAAAAAATGGGCACTAAAATAATAGAAAAAAATGGTTAATGCTATCCGTAAAAGACGAGATTTAATACAACTCTTTTAACTAAAAAAAATGAATTTTGGGACTTAAAAGATAACAATTCCGAAAAAATATTGTAAAAATTATACTTAATGGGGGCTGTTTATTTCTATGTTTTTGTTGATATCCAGGAAGTTTTACAAGAACAAGGGGTAGTTTCTTATTAATTTTAATAAAGGATCAAAAGTTTTGTGTCAAAGAAAAGTTATTAGGGAATGTCATGTAATCCATATATTTAATTATCATCATAAATCAATAAGGGAGGGTTTTGGGGATTTGAAACCGCTCCCCCTCTTAGCATGACTAAGAAGGCATATTTGTATGGATTTTTTTTCGTTATATTTTTAAGTGGATACGGTTATATGAATCCCCCCTTTTTGGTCTTCAAAATTTTGCTTATATACCAAATTTTTGGCCGTCAAACCCCTTCCTTCCTTAAAAAGCTATTATATACGTCCGTGCATTAAATAACGTTATTTTTTCAGTGGGGAGTGTTTTAAAGTTTTTACTATGTAGATTCTGTTTCTAGTGTAAGAAAAATAGCACAACAAATAAGTTAATTTTAGGTGCACTTTTTAAATTTATTATTATTACATAATGTTAATTAGATTAGAATTTTAATAAAAAATGGTAGTAAGTTAATTTTAATTTTTTGAAAATATTTATACTTTTCTTTAAATCTTTTTTACAACCTAAAACCCATCATTCGTCATGACTTATCAAGTGTATCTTGTTTTTTTTGTTTTATTGTAATGACCATTGACATAAAAAGTACTATAATCAAAAGTTATCGTCCGACTAAAACTGACCGGAAACCAATTTCTAGTTAAAAAATAATTTTATTTGTTGGTGGGTAGATATACTATTAAGGCTTATGTCGCAGGCAAATGGTTATTCTAGGCAAATGCCGTCTGCCTGGGAAAATGACTTTATAAAAATAATATTTATTTTAAAGCCATTTGCCTAGGTAAATGCATTTGCCGTGGTCTTGGCATGCAATTTTTCTTGCTGCAGTTTTTCGATCTGGGCACGCGCATTTTTCTCTTTTTAAAAATTTCTGCGAAACGCGCATGTGTAGATCAAAAAAGGCAGCAAGAAAACTTTCATGCAATAAATCTTTTAAACTGTGAAAATACCTTAACAGATTAGGCGTATAGTGTGTTTTGCAGATTATAGTAAAAACAAAAGCACGTGTAATTTAATTAGTTCGAAGGTTCCATTCGAAACAATCTACTTGACAATAAAAATTTTGTTTTTAGATACCTTGTATGTTAGTATTATAACTGGTAAAAGTCAACAAAAAGAGTATATTTTATTAAACATTTCTTATTTTAAGATAATTTTTGTATCCTGTACAGGGACAAAGTTATTTTTCGGGTAAATAGAGATAGGACACCCGGTATACTTAAAATAAATATTTTAATTTACATGCAAATTGACAGTCGGACAGAAAAACTAAAATAAAAACCTTGTTTTTTTGGTTGTTCAACCTAATTCTAATTATCAGGTAAAACCCTTAAAAACGCCCCTAACTTAATTAAAAAAATATATTGTTTTTTAATAAATAAATAATACAGTGTGCCCACGAATGAACTCTTAACTATAAAAACGTATGCTTCATTTAAAATGCTAAGAGCTTTAATGAAAATTGCCGTAGGATATAAAGGGGAGGGGCTCAACAATGTAAAAATATTACTTTGAATAATTAAAAGTCTAATCCCTAATTATGATAGAAAAATTAAGTGTAACTTAAAAAAAGATTTTTTTTAAATATATGTTTTAACGGTTTATTGAAAAGAAATATGTTTTAGAATAAAAAGCGTTTAAAAAGCTCCTTATAATATACGACGACATTGAAAATTACGAAGATGTTATTGTGGCAAATTAAAAACTTAAGTAAAAAATATTTTTATAACCACTTGTTTAAAAAGCATAAGAAACCAATTGTCACTCTATTTTTTGGTAAATAAATTGTTACTTTTGCTAATTATATTTGTAGTATAATATATAAAAAGTAAAATAAATTATTCCTTATAAAGAAAAAACATATATTTTAGATTACGCAGCAAGATAAGCAATAAAAAAATGTAATGGGCTTTTTATAACTTTTATATGCTATTAAACAAAGTAGTTTAAAAATTATTTTCCGACTTTTTTATTTTTCAAGGTGCTCGCCTACCTAGGCGAAAATGCTCTAAACAAGTTTACACGTATTTAAATGGAACCCTGCCATTTACATTTAATTACATGTAAAGCAACTTGGCGAATTTTCTCTTGACGCGACGCTTCGTCTAAGTGGGCGAGCACCTTTAAAGTCCTATTTTTGTGATTTTAAACCACGCTGTATATCATGGCGCGAATAATAACATTTTGATTAGTCTTTAATATAACTTGATATTCTTTTTTATTTTTTGGTAAGTGGATGACAATTTTTAAAGCTATAAAATTTTTGGTTACTCCAGCAAATAAAACAGATTTTATCACTTTTGTTACTTTATGTTGATGAAATGTTTTATACTGAATTAAATATTAAATGAATACCAGTGAGTAACTGCGATTACTGACATTTAAAACTAATAATATACATGTTTTATTGTGGTAACTAAGGTTACTAAGTTTTTAAACCAATGTAATACATTTTTTGTTTAGGTGTATTTATTTTTAAATTAAATGTGCCTAAAGTATAAGTATAATATGTTCAGGAATCACTTATATATGATCTATCAAATTAATGTTGGGGATCAGTTTTGTTTAACTCCATCTTTTGAAATTTTAAAACGCTGATTTTTGTAATGGTAATAAAACTGAAAAGATTTGCATTAACTTTAATAGGTAAAACAATTTTTAGAAATTTAAATAACATTTTCTGTAATATACTCAACATATTACAGCCCACATTGTATAATAAAATGTCCAGTATTCAGTATACCTATAATAAATTATAGAGCACAAATTTAAAAGATGATTAATATTTCTGGAAAAGATGTAAACATGAATATTTACATTATTTTAACTTTTTGTTTGTAAGTAATAAATATTTTTTCGATTTCGGATTTTTGTTATAAATAATCTAGTATTTAGCTGAAATAATTCTATGATTAACAGAATGGAATTTCGCGTAGGGTTTTAGATAGTTTTAGTTAATTTTATTTATGTATATAGAGCTAATATTTATCATAAATTAAGTTGCTTTTAAATAATACATACTACCAAATATTTTGTTTTTTAAATGTATAATGAAAATTTGCATTACTTATGTCAAATTTTAAATTTTATTCATAATTTACATTTATTTTTAATATGTTTTGGCGAACAATTTTTTTTAAGACTCATAAGCTAATAAACAACTAATTCGGTGAAGCTTAAATTAATATTTTAGTTTTAACAAAACGTGTCTAGTTTAGGAAACTTACCTATCTAAATGTGAAAGCGCGTTCCCACTTTAGTAAATCAAGAAAAATCAAATAAAAATCATTGTAAAAACCTTTGTGAATTAACTTAATTTTTAAACACTTTCCGAATAATTTGATTTACTTTCTTAATACTTACCCACGGCGATACGCAGAATATAATTTGAAAGGGGACAGCAGCCAGATTTATATGCACAATTTTTATATCAATCTGCAGGATTACCCTGCCAGCTCCAGAGAACAACCTGGGTTTTCATTTATATTTTGCCTTCCACTTTTAACCAAAACCAAGAAGTATAGAAAAGACGTCTTGTATACAATTTCATATTTTTCACTTATTACCTTTTGAGCATGAAAAAATTAAAGAATTAACATCAAAAACTTTAAAAAAATAAAAAGGTAATTTTTTTAACGAAACACTTTAATCTAAAAAATTGTACATATAATTTTCATTAGGTAAAGCTACCTATGACACTAATTGTAAGCTGGACTGTAGATGTCACGGAAATTATGTTCAGATTTAAATGGCCATTTTTCCGAAACTATTAACGATAGATATAACAAATGTGGTATTTTTGTAAAGCTTTTTAATAGACTTTTTAATGGTAACATAATATATGTAAAGTGTGTCTTATTAATAAAAGTTTCCGTCTTCTTTTTCTTGGGTTTTTATGCTTATTTGTTTCTTTTTAATGCTTAAAAGAGAATAGAAGAAAAAGTACACAAATTTTATGCAGGACGTTTTTTGTCGTTCTTGGTAGTAGTTAAAAGTGGGTGGCAAAATATAAATAAAAACCCTGTAGAATCCTGTACGTAGTTTATGTTAGAAAGCTGTTTTAAGGCAAAATTTGATGTTTAAATATTAAGTAGCTTAAAAGCTATTCACCTTTAAATATTGAGTGCATAACTTAACAGTAGATGAACAATATTCCTTAAATGCTATTTTACCGCGAATTCTATTGTTGATTCTGCAGTTTGACACTTTGGTGTTATTGTTTATGAGTGCCTTCGAAAATATTTAAATTTGTTGTTTTTTTTTGCTTTAAGGGAAATAAACAATAAACTGTAAGTTTAACTTTTAATTTTTATATCTTATACAGGCGAGTAACTATTATTTTCATCTACAGTATGTCCACGAATGGACTTTAAAATAGGACAATTAATGGGCCAAAAATTTAAATTTTTAAGAATGTCGTGTATAGCAACTGCTATTGTTTTTTACAAAAATAAGAGTTACGTTTAAAAATTTGTTTCGTTTTGAACAGGAGTTCCAAAAAAATTCAAAAAAGTGAAAATGGACCACGATAAAACTACCTTTATTTTAATAATTGAGCAAAATTTGAAATAAAAAAGGTTTTTAGAATTAAATAAGGATCCCATATGTAAAATTTTACGTAAACTAAATTAAATTTTGTTTTTAGTGTCATATGTTTTTTAATCATGTTTTACACCTTTTTACGTAAGTTACCTAGTTTTAATACAAAACAATAATTAATGTTAAAATATGGTAAATGTATTTAAATACAAAAATGTAAAACCAGGTAAATTGGGTAAATATTTAAAAAAAAATATGATATTAAAAAATGTTTATTTATTGTAAAATTTTAAATATTAGATTCTTATTTAATTCTTAAAACCTTTTAATTGGACATTTTGCTAAATTATGTAGTAAAAATAAAGGTAGTTTTGTCCTAGTCTATTTTTAAAATTTTGTTGTTTTTGGAGCCCTGTACAAGTAAAATAATTTCTCAACGTGAATATTTTCTTTTTAAGAAGCAAAAGCATTTGCCATATACGACTTGCTTAAACATTTAAATTTTTGGTACATTTATCCTATTGTAAACTCCATCCGTGTGGAGATATCTACTGTAGAAAGAAAAACATACTAAATATATTTACATTTGATGCTAAAGAGAAACACTTTGGCAAAAAAACAATGGAATTTGAAAAATAAATTAATTTTAGGCTTCACCTCCCTAAAAATGTTTTTTAAAGCAAATCTTTTATGTATATTTTTTTATAGATTTTTAATTAAATTTTGTTGACAAATCCTTAAATTTGCCATATTAATAAAAAACATAGCCAGTTAAACTTATTTCATTCTACTATATTTTTATGCAAAAAGCAGATATTTTTGCAAAATCTGTAATTTAATACTAAATTTAATTTAATTTACAAAAACAAAAGAGATGGAGGATTCACTTTTGAACTTGGCTTTTTTTCCTAAGTGGTCTGACCAAATAATCAAGTTTTTTTTTAACAAATTTCAATACAAAAATTTTCTTTACCAAAATGTTTCTCTTTAGGCCAATAGCATCTAGTATAACTTATTTGGTGTAAGTTTGATGTCTCTGTTTTAATTGATTTAATGAAAATAAAAAAATTAAATTAAGACATTTATTTTATACTTACGAATAATTTTAAATGTTATTTTTTATCCTAAACATTAAAAGTTTCGATATTATGAAAAATAAAGGTACAAAATTTATATTTTTGAGATATGTACCTCGCGTACCCCTGCAAAAAAATAATATCTGGTAAATGTATTTTGGGTTTAAGACCATACAGAACTTTAAATAAAGAATAACTTTTTTGTAAAATTAATAACAAAGAAGTTTTCCATATGATGCAAAATTACGTAGACACGCTGTATATTTGTTTTTAATAAAAGTGTACTCTAAAAATGCTCTATACCATTTTAAATAATTTAATAGAAATACATTACCCTTCACAAATAAACTATTTATATTTGGTTTAAAATTAACAAATCTTTTAAAATATGTTGCAATATGATGCTTTTTAACTGACGCAGTTTTCTAACAAAGGAACATGTTCTGACCTGAATTCTAGATGATGCTGCTATAACTACGTATGATATGCCTAAACCTACGCAGACTATGAGTAAAAACCTCAGCTGACGTATTGTATCGCGGCTTATCAATACATGATAATATTTTTTATCAAATTTTATTGACATCGTGTAATACGTGTGTTTACTGTGTATTTATTTGTTAATGTGAGTCATGCCTTCAATATTTTTAATCGGATTTCCTTGTAAATAAATTTTATACAGTAACCGGTAATAACTTCTAAATATATGGAATTTTTTAATAGGTCTCTGACACGATACATAAGCGTAAGCGGATAGCGCAGAGCGAGAAATGTGAGAGCGCTGTCTTTGATCTTTATGCGAGAATAAAAGAACTTTTATTTTAAATCTGCTGGCCAGAGGCCTAAGAGAAATATAGATCTTTTTATGGCAATCTCTCTGCCTTTTGGTAAAAAAGCCGCATCTAGATTTGTACCACTACGCAAACCGTCCCACGTCGCGAACCACGTTGCGAACAGAAATTTTGCAACTTGCATTGCAAGCATTTATGTCTCACCAAGGTGAGAAATTGGAAGATTGATTTTGTGACAAAAAAGGTATAATTATAATAACTAGTTTAAACTGTCAATTAGCTTGTAATTAAAAAGTAGCCTAAATAAGAAAGCATATAATTTAGTGCTTTGCTAAATTTGATTTTTTTTTAACAGGACCTACTTACTTTTCTAAATTTAATAAACTGTTAAAAAAATTTCTGCATATGTTTTTTATTAAGGCTGTAGAATAGGCCAAAATAATTTAATAATAAATTTATAAATTATACATACTAAATACCTCAACCCTTAAGTGGGCGCGCGGGGTCAAATTGACCCCCAGCGATGTCATTTTTGTAATAACTTTGAGATTTTTCAAAATTGGAAAAAATATCTCTAGGTACCTTCCTAAAACCCCGTTGGGTATATGCTAATAACATAAAAACATCATCCAACAAAAATACGTTTTTTTGCGCTTGGGGGTCCTTGAACAATCTGTATATCGAGTTGCGGGAGGTTCAGGGAGTCGAAACAAATGTATTATTTGTCTTTGACAAAATAAAAAAACAATAAGACAACAAACTTTTGTGTGACATAAAACAGCCATCATGTGCAAATATCATACGAAAACAACCTGTGAGCAGTACCTAGCTCTAAGACAACCAAGAAGACATATTCAGAATAAACGCCCACTTAATTTGGTATTAGATTTTGGTTTCTCTTTACTACTAAGCCCTAGCACCTTATAGTTGCGGTCAGTATACAGGGTATTTCAAAAACATACGCCATTGTCCGGGAGAAGTTCCTTATGTAAAAATAATAACATTCTTATAAACATGGGTTTTGAAAACGAAAAAATTATGTTTTTTTTTACCATTACTTTTATACCAATTTAGATATTCTTAAAAAATTTGGGGACGCGTTCTATGTACCAAAACACATTTTATTGGCATACAAGAAACAAGTAATTATTACCAGTGTTGTCATGAGGGGTTTAAGGTAAATATTTTTAATAAAAAAGGGTACGCCTTTGCAATTTTCTAAAATAAAAATAACCCTAAACCCCTCATGGACGACACTGGTAATAATATTATTTTTTGTATGCCAAAAAAATGTCTTTTGGTACATAAAATGCGTCCCCAAACTTTTTACAAATATCTTTATTGGTATAAAAATCATTATATAAAAAAAAATTAACACCCTGTATCTCGAATAAGAGGCGTTTTCGGACCCCTGTTTATACGAATTTTTTTCTTATTTTTGCATTAGGAACTTTTCCCCGTACGATGGCGTATGTTTTCAAAACACCCTGTATATTATTTAGACTCAATCACAAGTGCGTCCACTGAATGATAGATAACTGTCCGGACAACAAATTTTTGCATAATTCTATGTAAAAATTAAGATTTTTAAAATAATTTGTCTAAATTCTAGTAAATTATAAAAATGTAGCTAATCATAGGTAAAAAGAAAATGTTTAATTTCGATAAATTAATATATTTTTTTCGAATTTTTGAAGCCAATTTCCCACCTTGGTGATTTTAAGCCTTATGCAGTCAATACTATATAATTATTTAATTTTTTCTTAGTAGTTAATTCAACTTTTAATAATTTATGTCATGTATACAGTGATAATCTGGAAAAGTTAAAAAACAAAGATGAAATTACGAAGAAATGGGGAGATTACAAAAAATAAATAAAACTTCAAGTAAAAAGTTTAAAAAATTTAATTCTGGTTCAATGCAAGATTTAAAATAATAGGTTTTTTTTAAGGAAAAAGGCTATTTTTTAAATAAATTTTCTAATTTAAAGGCAAAATTTACCGTTTTGTTTACCTAAATAACTTAAATTAAATTAATTATGTTGGGGTTGGTTTTAATACGTATTTTCTTTGTTTTCTTAACAACCGGATATAATACTTTTTAATAAAAGAGATTTTTGGTTGCAATGGTTTATTTCTAAACGCGTTTTAAGTATTTTCTCAAAAAATTACTTTTAAATTTTTAGAAAAATTTAAATTTATTGGTTTTAATCATGTTATAGTCATAACTGAAAATGAAGGATTGTAGATTGTTAATTTCACTTGTTGACCTATAACAACATGATACATTTAGATAACAACAAAATAAAAAATAATAAATTAATCATTACTTTTTAAAGTAAAAAGCAACACTCATTTTAGTTATAAGTAAGGCATAAATAAAATCAATAAATTTTACTATTTCCTAATATTTAAACGTTGATTTTTAGTATAATACTAACAAGGTTTTTAAAAATAAACCATTGCAAAAGTCCCAAAAACACCTTTTTTAAATTATTATTTTAAATTTAAATTTAATAAAAATATGGTTTTTAAAAAAAATCTATAAACTTTTTCAAAAAGATGTACATGCTCCAGTCTAGACATTTGGAGAAAGAACTAAATTCTTAAAGCTTTTTAGTTTTTGAATTTCATCGTTATTTCATGTTCTAACCCCAATTGCTCTAACTTGCATCCTAGTTATTTAAATTTTTCCCCATACCGTCAATCATACGACATATGTCAGATCGATTTTAAGATTATCGGATACGCAGAATCGATTGCCAGGAAAAATGGATTTTCCCTTGATAAAAACTCCTACATGTTGTGAACCTATTAGTGTAAATGTATACACATCGTGCCACTTAGAAACGTTTATATTTTTTAATGTGAGACCATTCGTTATACGATCCGAAAAGTTTATAAATAGACATTCTTTGTCTAACCTGTAGCTGCTAGTGCTCAACACACTGAGATTGAATGCATTTAGCTGGCACAAAGTGTATGTACCATCGTGCCCAAAAACCTGGACATTAGAACCCAAAGAAGTATCTCCTGGTCTATAAGTAATTGGACTTCTTATATTTGAACATTTTTTGACGTGGCTGTCACAAAATTACATTGCTTTGATACGTATTAAAACATAATAGTCCACTAGACCGGGAGTTAATACTAGATTTTGTTGTTCCAGTTTTTTTTGGCACGATGGTACATAATTTTTATGACGCATGTTATATTTGTTAGTTTTTAAATCCAAATTAAGATAGAGAGCATTAAAATGTTGGTGGTAATTAGATATAAAGATATTTGTTTTAAAATAAAAAAATATAATCAATACCTGGTATAAGTAAATAGTAAATAACTATAAATTTGATAATTACGCATTTATGTCGTCAATTTAAGGGAAAAACCATATTTTGTAGTGAAATCTTATCATTTTATATTATTGTTTATTTTTTAAATGTTTTATGACGATGATACGATAAGTCTATGTTGATTTAAAGACTTTTTTTGCAAAAATAATTAAAGTAAGGGATTTTTAGCACCGCTTACTTAAGCAAATTTGAATACCTATTGCGATGTATCAGTAAAATATAAGTCCTTATATAAAAGGACTTTAATTGTTTAAATCCATTGTTTATTTTGAAGTATGTCCAATTTTGTTAAGTCAACGTTTTTAGTAAAAAAGAAAAAAACTTTATATGTTTTGAAACCCTACCATTTGACGATATTCCCGACTCTCTTCACTGTGACCCGCCCCCGACCGCTTCACCAGGATATTTACACAAACTCGCTTTTGAAAATATTAACCACATAACTGTTATTTTATATTTATTGGCAGTTCTAATTAGATTTCTAAAAATGGAATTGCGAGCACTGGGTATAAAAAGGTAAACATTAAAAAAAAATAAAATTTGTACATACATTTAACAAAAAATAAATCCGATATTTTATTTTTTATTACTAATACGGTTTTTAGAAACCCACACAGCTTACTCCTCAAATACCTTGCTGGTTTGAATTGCAGCCACTTTAGCAATCTTATCTGGGCGGTCTTAAATAAAAAGTAACGGATTTTTATTGCAATTTTCATTAAAAACCTCACATAACACAATATTTTGATATTAAATAATAAAAACCACCAGCAACTTACATTTGATATATTAATAAGGCTGTTTATGTTTGTAGGAAAATTTAAGAGGTAATTTCCTTGACTTACGGGACTGTAAAGCGTGTTATTTAGTAATTAAAAAAGAAATAAACCGAACCATACAATATTCAATGAACAATAATGGCGGCACCTTACCTCGATTTATGTCTCTGCTTTTTCAGCTTCAGCTTCAAGCTTCAGGTTTCCCTGTATATCATCACCATAAAAATCATTTGTGGTCATATGAATTTAGTTTTAGAAAGTCTTATTTTGCGAAATATAGAAAATTATTGCGAAATTAAGAAGGTGTTTTTAAATTTTTGACAACATGCACTGTCGGAACTCAGTAACAGGGGTATCTCGTTACATTTCTCAAAGAGCGCGCGCAGCTTTTGAGGTGCCAAATTGAAATGTATGGTATATTTTTTTTTAGAAATAAAATAATTTTCAAAACGTATTATTAATTAAGGTAAGAAAATTAGAGTTACACAAACAAAAGGCAAATTATGAGATTCATACTTATGTATTGTATTTTTGTTTTAATTTTCACATACAATAAATTACATTCAAAACGTTTTTCGACGACTGTTAAAATTGGTTTCACGGAGCACAAATTAGCTAAATTAACTGTAATGTTTGCACTGAGTGAGTCCACAAAGGCTAAAAAGCCTAATTATTATTAATTTACCGTGTGTATCTTAAGTAAAAGGTATTAAATCTAAATATTTGATGATTTGAAGAAATAAGAAAAAATTTACGCAGGATGTAGGTTTCACACATTCTACACCCTACGGGGATAAAGTAACGAGCAGAATAAAGAGCTAAGGGCTTGTTAAATTGATTTTTAAGGGATACCTTTAGGTCATTCTCTGTGTTGCTATATTTGGATAGCAAACGCAGGGCGATGAAGATTTCTCTTTCACAGAACCCTAATTTTGGATTGTGGCGCCAAAAATCTCGTCCAATTTAATGCATCCAAAACAGAATTATGATCCATGTCGCGCATTGTCAAATTATTCTTTACTTATAAGCGGCCATGTTCTGCAGAGCAAAGACGTATTTAACCTTGTGGGCGTCACATTTGAGAATGACCTTCATTGGCATTAACACATTATATCTATATATAGTCACAGCTGATTCAGAAAAGCTAGGGATGTCTCTTTTAAGTCAAAAGTATTTTCCCCTTCTTCAAAACACTTTGTATGTATCCCAGAT
Source organism: Listronotus bonariensis (assembly GCA_014170235.1). NCBI lineage: Eukaryota > Metazoa > Arthropoda > Insecta > Coleoptera > Curculionidae > Listronotus > Listronotus bonariensis. Next base: position 22,537 of record JACEGR010003464.1, on the reverse strand, counting down.
TCGAATTCCTCTGGAATATTTTTCTCCTGGGGAATGGCGTCCCCCAACACTGAACATTCTTGATTCCATTCAAAGAGCTGTTCGCCTTATTAGGAGACTTTGCTTATAGATAGACCTCCTTCTCTTGCCCATCGTCGAGCTGTGAGGATCTATCGCTTTTTTCTAGGTACTTTCACGGCTTCTGCTCCAAGAAATTGTCCAATATAATTTTTCCTCTTGCAGCTCCCAACATAGAAACTCGTGTAACCGCACGTATGCATCCCTATACGGTCGTACTGGACGGGCTTTGAACTTCTCACTTTGTTAGTTCTTTTATTCCTACAGTTTCTAGATTCTGAAACCTGCTACCCGCAGAGGTCTTCCCTTCTCCTTCAAATCTTTAGGTTTTTAAGTCCTGTGGTAAAAACTTCCTTTTACCTTGCTGAAGACACCCACGGTACTTTATTATTTAGGCTTTTAGCCCTCGTGAATTGCCCGAAGATAAAAAGAGGGCTAAGAAAACTATATTTTATATGTATGTTTTTACAGTATTTTTTAAATTTCATATTTTATTTTTGTAAGTTATTTTTATTAAACTAAAATATTTACAGAATGTTTGTTATAAGAAATATATTTCTTGTAAAAGTACCGTGTTATTACGTAACAATGACTAAGAAAGAATCCATTTTTTATTAACAATAATATTGTACATATAGGATTGTACAAAAGTATGAGCTTTGCAAGTGAGAATATACATGTGGCTACGCGGTCTCTACAAGTAAGAGCTAAGTTAAGATCCATCTCTTAGAAGTAGTTATTACGTTGCCTTAGTATATAGGATGTATGGTTTTTAAAAACATTTATAGACGTTAATATGTTTTATAATAATTACGTAAAGTAATAAAGAAGATGTCTACCAAACGATAAATACATTTTTTAAAAACGAGGGAAAGGTTAATTAAGTAAAAAAAGATAATAAAAAATATATATATATGACTATTTAAAAATATATATATATATACAAACACACTGTGTAATTACTTAAAATAATATGCAATAGGTTAATATAATATGAATTGTAAATACATAACTAATGATCACACTTTATAAACCTGAAGCTGCATATCGGTACTATTTGTATCTTAAAGTAGTTCAAAGTTATAAATAATTGGGTACATGGTCGAATTTTATATGTAGTCAGATTGTCAGGCTGTAAGTTATTAGAAAATCCGGTGGTAGAATTTATGAATTAAATAGATGTTTTATTTTAAATATTAATAGAATGATCAAGGTTCCTTTAAAAATGCCAAAATTTTACGTCCTGATAAAAAACAACTTTATACAAGTCCAAGGGGAACCAAGTGCAAGTAACGGTGTCAAACCGCCCCGGATCTTCATTTTTTGAAGGCTTTTGCCGCTCCCACTCGGCTTTTTTACTTAAATAAAGCATAAATTTTGCGTCGTTTACATTTTTTTGCTCAAAAAGGTATACGTCGTAAGAATTACACTCTCGCACCTTTTTTCGAGCTATTTGAATTTAAATTATTTAGTAGTATGTACATACAGGGTATCACAAAATAGTTGCAAAGGTATAGAGAAATTAAAAGTGTTGTAAGTAGCGTCCTCTATTTTACAAATAAAAATTACTATTAAATCTTAATAGTTCATGTCAAAAAACCTCCATGTACGGAGTTTTACTAAATTTAAAATGTATCAAATAAAAACTATCCAAACATATTTTTTTTTACCTTGACGCCTTTTATCTTCCTCAACTTTTGGATATACATACGTAGGTACTACTGTGATCAAAAAGTAAGGTGAATTAGTTTATAAAATGTAAATTCTTAGTTATTCTTCCAAATCAATTTTATCCCCTTTAAAGTTATCCTGGTCCAATAAAACAAACTTTTGCTAACGCTTTTTCCAGTATTTGAAACGGTCAAAATAGTCTTTTCCGGTATAGCCTTGAAGGCCTTCTTCGATTCGGTTTTTATCCCCTTAATTGTGTTAAAACGGCGTCCCCTCACTGAGCTTTTTGGTTTTCTGAATAGTCAGAAGTCGTACGGAGCCAAATCAGGCTAATACGGTGGTTGCGGAACGATACAAATCAAGTTTTTGGCAAAAAAGTCGCGAAGAACCAATGCAGTAAGATACGGTGCATTATCGCAATGAAGAAACCAATCGGGGTTTGACGCAATTAACACACAAAACATCTTTTAAAATGGTTTGGGCTGAGCCAATTGATATTCCAACTCTATCAGCGAGGTCTCTAGATGTCAATTAACGATTTTCAAAAACCATATCTTTAATTTTTTGGACGCGGTCCTCCTCGGTTGACGTTGTTGGTCGTCCACAACGCGGTTCGTCTTTAACACATTCTCGGCCCGCTTTGAACTCATTTTACCACTTAAAAACCCTTTTTTATGTGCCATAGTTGGATCACCAAAGGCCTTTTGCAACATTTTTAACGTGCCTGCACAAGAATATTCGTTCCGCAAACAAAATATGATGCAAGTTTTTTGCCCAATAAAATCACCCCCTGCAAAATCTTAAAATTAAATTTTGGTTGTTTACAAAAATACGTTCAACTCGAAAATAATTAAGCCCTTCGACAAAAGGTGCTTGGCAAATGTTATAGACAGTCCTATCAACATACGAAAAAAATTAGTCGTCTTTCTAATGCCCGGGAATTTTAAATATTAATTTCACCTTACTTTTGATCCCAGTATGTTGTTATATCTTAATATTTTGGCATAAACATTAATTTTTTGTGTATCATTTTTAGCGACGACCCTGTAAGTAATGCTAAACATTTGAATGTAAGTTTTTTGAAAATAACTTTATTGTATGGATAAAATAAAAATAATTAATAAATCATGATAATATCTTTCATTAACATTGTTTAAAACGCGATTTTATTTTTTAAATTAAAGCAGTTTGTAATTGTCTTATCTCGTATTTTGACTGGTGTAATGCACAAAAGCAATTAATAACAAAATGGGAAGCTGAACAAACAAATGTGTGCTGAACTTAGGCGCCATATCGATTTATTATCGCAAATTCATATTTTAAAACGAGTTAAAAAAGTAAAGTTTTGAATTTATATATACGTAGGACTATCATACCCACTAGAACAACAAAAAATATTAATTTTTTCCCCACTGTTACAAAAACCTTTTTGATTTATAACCCGACAGAGTGTAAATTGTAAATTAATCTAAAGCAGTGGTTAACCTTTCAGTCCTGGGGGACCATTTGACAAAAATTTCGTTATGCTTTGGACCAGCCCCACGGCCAGGGTCCTTATTCTTGAAACTGGGGAACAGTGTTTTTATGAGAAAAGTGGGCGGAGACCCCCGAAAAGTCCAAATAGGTATTCTTGAACGCAAACGACTGCTCCCATCACGCGACTGTAAGGAAAACAGCCTGGCAAGTGAACGATTATTTTGGCGATGTGATCGAGTCCGTTATCTTATCGAGAATTAGGACCCAGGCGTGTTACGCACTCGGGTAATGTTTTGTCGACTTATTTATTGGCATGGTTTGCGAACCACTTGTAATGCTTCCAGGGACCACTAGTCGTCCGTGGAAATTACCATTGCTCGAATCTCTTTTGTTTATCCGTTATCCGGCTGGGAACAATCTTGAGAAAAAAATTAAAGAAAAGGGGGTCTTGTGGCAATTATTAATTTAAAGCTTCTGATGAGTACTTTATAACCCCAGAATATAAAATAAATATCTTTACTTACTACAAAATGGCGGAACCTAAAAATTTACGTGAAAACCTGATTTGATGGCCATATGTCCAAAACTAATAAAGTTGATGTACCCAATGGGGTGTTTTCTTAAAGCCCTTTAAAATATTTGTTTAATGGTAATACTGATAAGAATATAGAAGGTAGAAAAAAAGTATACAGGGTGTTACAAATTCGAGGAACACCATTAGGTTCTTGGAAACGGTTAGAGATACAGAGCTAGTTAAATTGGGGCAAAGTTTCGCATTTTAATGCTTAACAATATTTCGCTTTAAAAATTGGCAGCCGTTTCGGATTTTTTGGATTAAACAGAAATTTTGCGAAACGGTTTTTATTTTTTCTCGGTTTATTTAAAGAGATATTAAAAAAACGACACATTAACATAGTCTCTTTTTTGTTCTAAAATATGATATCACTTAATTTAAGATGCGACGTTTCGTGTTTGAGCCACCATCATCAACTTTGTTGTTTTAAATAGGCGGACTATTTAGCTTTAAACTTAATAAACTCGTTATTTAATTCTAAAACCAACGATATATTACACTTTAGATTTGGGCGACGTTTTGAACCAATTTTGAAAATAAAAATGATATATCATTAAAAAGAGAATTTTATAGGAAATGCAAATATAGAGAAAAAAAGTAGGAACTTGCATTTAAAATAAGAAATTTAAGACACTCTCACTTAAACCGAAAGTGACATTGAGGTTAGTAATGATACAAAAAATGTCAATTTATGCTCTACATACAATAGTAAAACTTTTATTTGTCTTTTTTAAAAACTAAATAAAAACAATAGGTAGGTAACAACATCCTGTGTTACCCGGTATATTGTATAACTACGGTACGAAGCTTAAAAGGTGTGTTTTACGTCTTTTCATGACAAAAAGTTTCCATAAACATATGTTCGTACTTGCCTTGTGAGATACATGGCTTTAAAGTTGTTAAAAATCGACATTGTTTAAATATCTTAAGAACCCTTTAACCGATTTAGATAAAATTTGCCATGCTTCTAAACTACAGTAGTACGTAAGTAGTCTACCAGGAACCTTCTGAGGATGCCAAACACTCGCGCTGACGAAACGTTAAGGAAAAAAATCTTCGACGAAGGCCGAATAGCCCAAAAATATAAGTTTAGCAGAAGATGGACGCGAAAGCCTTACACAGTATATTTGACATACTTATTTTATGTCATAAGGCGTTTGTAAAGCTTTGCCTAGATTAAGATTGTTGGGTCCAGTGGCATCTCAGGGGGTACCACAGCAACAACTATTGAGAAAAAAAGTACGCCACTGAGTTTTTATGCAGCTATTATATTATTTTCTAATTAGCTAATCAAAAATACAACTTTTCAGTCTCTAGTATTTTCTTTGTATCGGGTATAGCTTTCGAGAAAAAATCAAAGCCACTTTAATTTCTTTCCAAAAAGAACCCATAGACGACAAGATAAAAAAACAAAAATAAAAAATTAAAACATATTTGCATTAAAATAAATGAGCAGTCGTGTATTTTACCGAGAATCGTGATTTTTCTTATTTACTAAGGTCAAAGGTACTTTTTAATTTTGGATTTTATTATAGGATGATTATGGCTACTTTTTAGAATGACTTAATGTTACTTCATTTTTTTTTCGAAAACGAAATAAGGTACGGAGGAAATAAAGAAAGAGAAAAAGTTGCCCTTTTAATTGCATAATCGGAAAAAATATTAAAACTTTATGAAACGTCAGTGGTGTACTTTTTCTGCTCAATATTATTGGCCGTCGGTCGTGGCGACTGAGATGTCACTGGACCCGATAATCCTATTCTAAGTAGAGCTTTACAAGCGCTTTAATACGTTAAATAAGTGTACCGAATTTCATGTGTTTAGGGTCTTTAAGATATTTAAAAAATACAGCCTTTTTTAAAAACTTTCACCCAGTATGTCAGAAATAAAGCAAGTTCGGGTTGGGGGAACTTTTTTCATAAAAATATATAAATAATTAACCCCTTAAGTTTTGTACCGTAGTTTGGAAACATCCTGTATATACTTTAAAAATATTTTTTTTTTACAGAGATTTAGAATAAAGAAAAAACTTTTTTTTCAACCGTCCATTAAATATTAGCAACATTCGAATACACAAACAAAATATTTCATAAAGAAGATAATGTTTAATTCAGTTTTTTGGCTTTCAAAAGTGAAGCACAAGGCAACGTTTCATTTAGTTCATATTTATGCTATTTTAAAACGATTATTGCTATTTTTTTAAATCAAGCTTCTAGTGGGTTGTTACAGTTGTTTAAATAAATTAGGAATTAAAAATGTGGATTCGTAAATTTAAAATAAAAGAATAATAAAAAAATTATCAAGGCCATTTTCTATTGGACGAAAACCTATTAAATTTAAGAGACGGTAATTTATTTTTAGTAGGTACAATTCTAATTTTGTCGGCATTTTATTAACCATTGATGTTATACAATTAACATTAAAATTAGCAAACTTAATGATTGTTTATAAACAAATTTTATATAGAACAAACTTATAATTACTAAGAAAGAAACTTTAAAGGTTTTTTATTATAAGCATGGTATGGCGGTTCTTTTAATTCTGTTTTTAAAAGGTCATGCCATTTTATTTGTTTTTTTAGGTAATATCGTTTATGTTAAGTAAGAATATCTTACCATTAGCTTGCGATAACTTAAAAATCTATTATTCATATATGAATACATAACTACATATTCTTTTTTTTATATATACTCATTAATTTAAAGATGCTACAAAAAAAGTAATTAATACCAAGAGAATTACAGGGTGTCCGGATTTTGTTGCAATTGCAGGGTATCCTGGTTATTATTAGAGATAGAGACTTGCGGTTTTCGCCAACCGTTACTACTTTTTAAGGATACGAAATATGACACTGAAATATTTTCATGTCGTTCTTAAAATTTGACATACAGGGCGAAATTTATTTTTTCAATTTTTGGACAACCCTCGTATTTTAGTTGTCTTGTACCTTACAACAAAAGTTTAAACTGATATCAGTAAATATTTTTACAGAGAATCAAATGGGTAGTTAGATTTAATTTTTTCGCGTTAGATTTATATTTTTCGAGATATCAATCAAACATATTATTTTTTTATGGAACACTCTGTATATTTCTTATGCATTTAAATATAGAAGATAAAAGTTTTTAAAAATGTATGTCTTATACATTATGCTTATTTTTTATTTTTAGACCCTAAATTGCACTTTTTAATTTTAAAATTGAATTTCGCATAGTGGGCCATAATATAGACTTTATAGCCAAAAAATAAAGCTACCCCTATGTTCAAAATTTGTTTACATTTTACTGCAAAATCTTGGTTTTAATTTTTTATTTTATATTATGCCCTGCCCAGCAACCCTATTTACCCCTCGGTTCTGCAAGTTTGTTTAGTTTTTAATTAATTTTGGATCAGCGCCATTAAGTTTATACTCTAAACAGTGTGCAAAATTACTATGTATCAATAATTTTAAGCAAAAAAAATAAAATTTACCTGATACCTTTAAAATTTAAATTTAAATTAAAATAATTTTGGTTTAAGTGTTTTTATAGGGTTTTCTGCTATTTTGTCTATTTTTTTTTAATTATGAATACTTACTTATTTTGAACACGTTTCTAAATATAAACGCAATAAGGCTAATTAAAAATATTGAGTTAATTAATAGGTAAACAAACTTAAGGAACCGAGGGGTGAATAGGGATGTTGGGCGAGAAAAATAGTCAAAACTCAGAATTTGCTATAAAATATAAATAATGAACTAAGGGCTATTTTTTTTTCTTTGCTTATAAAAAAACAAAGCTAATTTACTCGTTATCCCTAAAACTTTTTTAAATTCTTGTTTTCTAGGTATACAGCTCGGAATAAACTTTACGTTTTAAAAATATTTGGATATATACAGGGTTACCCACAAAAGCGTGACGGTATAAAATTGATGTTTTTTTTTTAACGATTGTTGCCTATTATTATTAAACTTTAATGATTTGACCTTAAAGTGACCTTGGCCATAACCTGATGGGGTCAAATTGACCCCGAATTTGGACTCGGTTTAAAAACATAAAAACACCGATTTGTTGTTAATTTTTAATGAATTTTAATTATTTGACCTTAAAATGACCTTGACTGTAACCTGATGGGGTCGAACCGACCCCAGATTCGGATTCAGCGATTCCAAAAACAAAAAGAAACCATGATTTTGCTTTCATGAGCTAAAACTTTTTTATTTGTGTCGCTGTGTAATTTTTAACGTTTATTGACCTGAAAATAGATTATTTCTATGTTACAGTGTTAGACATAATTTTAAAGGGGAAATATTGTTCGTTAAAAATGTGCTATGGTCGCCATGAGAAAAACAAAAGTTTATAAATGGTATTTTTAAAGCTAAACGTTAAAATTATAATCTAAAATTATTCTAACAATGTTTTTACAGATTCTTAAAATAATAAAAATAATTGGGCACTATTTCTAAAATGCACATTTCTAGATTTTTCAAAGTATTTCAAGAACTAAACAAGATGCAGTCGTTAACAAAACGGCATTAAATTTACACTTAAATGTCCTTTAACTTTTACCATTTAACTATCTCTCTATTTTTTATAGTTTTCAATATCCCAATACATTCCCTACCAAAACACTGTTTCCGGTTGGATACTATTTTATCCATTTACAATATCAAAAAGTTCATTACCAGGACATAAAGGTTAAAAAGAAAACAAAATTTATAGTTTTATTTTTATGTTATAATTTTATGACTTGTTTATGTAATAATTACAAATAGCACATAAAATTAAAATAATGGTAAATATTTCCATAGTTGTTAAATTTCTTGTTTGTTTCTTTAAATAGTAGGTACTATTTTGGATAATTGTCTAAAAAGTTGCTTTAACTCTGATTTTGACCAATTTTGGTATACGTTTTTTTTTGGCGCTGATTACAAATCTTAGGGAATTTGTTTGGCAGCCCACAAAGGCTTTGCACTGCTTGTATACTAGTTACCATAGAGACTGGGTTTCCATTTTAACTAACTTTGGTATACGGATGTTTTTGGGGGCGCTGATTACAAATCTTAGGGAAATTGTTTGACAGCCCACGAAGGCTTTGCACTGATTGTGTACTAGTTACCATAGAGACTCGGCCGACTCGGTTTATAAATGTCTAATCCATTTTAAAACCTTGTTCGCTTGTTGACTACAAGTAAAACTAAAATAGTTCCCAGAGAAGATAGCATCAGATCAGTTTTGTCGTAGCAGTTTTTCTTCCAAAAATCTGTTGGGAACTCTGCTTTCTGTAGATGTTTTTTCTTTGTAGCCCATTTTACATTTCTTAAGCTATTCAAAAATTTATTTAGTCATAACTTACTTTGGTAAAATACATAGAAAATATGCTGATAATTAATTTTATTAAAGCTGCTTAGTTTTTCCCTCGGTTTTTATTTATGAGTATTGAGTTTATCCTTTAAAGTCCTGACAACAAAAAATATTGTTTTTTTTTTCTATATACTTTAAGCTCTTTCTATCTTTTAACTAAATAATTTTTTTTCGTTTTTAGCGTCACGTGTAAATTGGTTCGCAAATAAAAAATATGTGATTTTTTCCAACCGCTTTAATTCCCTGACGACCTGTATGTAAATTGGTTTCCAACATGTTTACTGTACTCATAAGAATCAAAAGTGGGAAGGAAGCTAAAGACGTTTTGTTAATGTGGCACAAAATAGTATTCGCGCATGGTAACATGGCGCAAGCGCAATATGTATTTTATTAATATTGATTTTAATGTAAAAACACAAGTTAATAACATCTAATATTTAAATTATAATAGAAATTTTAAAGATTTTAATTACATGTTGCGCCCTATAGCGCTTTTGGCAATACAAATTAATAATGTAGATAACTTTTTTAAATAAGAAGTAATTGGCCAAGCGCATTTATCAAAATATATGCGAACATTCCGAATGGACGATGATGACCAACCCGAAGCATCCATTGCGCAAGACTCGAATCGCCGTTCGGGTCCGTTGTGTATACATTTTTTCTTTGATTGTATCTGACTGCCTTCAAACAACAAATGAATGATAAAATATAACTGTGTAAGTGTATAAATTTGTTTATTGAACTAACCAGGACTGCTTTCCTCGTTCACTCGTAATTATTTGGGCTATTTCGGGATTCATGGCGAAACTGCAACACAATTGTTTATTTAAATAGACAGCACACAAGTCACAGCAGAAATGCAAAATTGCTAATAGGTAGTGACCAACTAAACTTTTGGTTTCGGCCAATGTCGGCTAAAGAATCAAGTTTCGGCGGCAGTTTCGGTTTCGGTCAAAATTGGCCGAAACTTATGCCAAAATCGAAATTGATTTCGAGAGTTGTCTTGCGCACTCGCCCAACTTCGTTTCTCGCAGCAACGCTCTGGCGAACCCCTGGCGGCGATGTTTGGGAATGAATAAAAATTATTAAAAAATTAATATTTTTAAATAAATGATTAAAACAAAATAATTATACAGTGTTTTCATATCATGTCCCTAATTAATGCAGAATAATGGGATAACGTCCCAAAATTTTTCATTTTATAAAATAGTTATTCTTGTATTTTTTCAAATTAATAAAATAAACTTACCGTTATTTTTAGCCCTCGTGGATTGTCCAAAGAAAAAAAATTATACCAGACCAAAGATATTTCTGAAGATTGACTTGTGATAACAAAGTAAAACAAACACTTAAAAGACATGTTTTAATCATTTTAGTTGAAAAACCCAATAATATATTATATTAGAGAAATAAAAATAAACATATACAGGGTGTCCTAACTCTATTTATACACCAAATATCTTCGCCCCTGTTCAAGGTACGAAATAAAACTTTAAAATAAGAAATGCTTATTTGAATACACTATTTTTATTGACAGTACCTGTTAATATGCAAGGTATCCCAAAAAAGAGAATTTTTATTGTCAAGTTGGGTTTTTTAAATGGAATGTTTAAATCCTGTATATTTTAACAAATTTTAGCTTTGAATTAAATTCTACATTAAAAATGTATAACACACTATCCGTCAATTATAGCTGGTTTTTAACATATTTACGGTATGCTGATATCCTCATGAATAAATAAAAGTAAAGAAAGAAAATCGTATTTTGGTTTTAAATATTTTTAAATAGTTCTGCCACTGTCAGATTGACAGATAATATAATAACATGTTAAAAAAGTTTGTCATTGTGATAGTGACAAAATTATTTAAAAATAATTAGCAGCAAAATATTATTTTCTTTCTTTACTTTAATCGGTAATGAGTAAATCAGCATACTGCTGATATCTCAAAAACAGCAACTAATGTGTGTTTACATTCAATAAGTAGAATTTAATACAAACTTTAAATTTGGTAAAATATACAGAGTGATCTATTTACAAAACCTACTTGACAATAACAATTATATTTTTAATACACTTTGTATATTAACAAGTACTGTCAATAAGAATAGTGTATTTGATTAAGCATTTTTCCTTTAAGTTTATTTTTGTATCTTGTATAAGGACGAAGTTATTTTGTGTATAAATAGAGTTGGAACACTCTGTATATTAAAACTTTTTAGGTAAAAACCCAGTAATATATTATATTAGAGAAATAAAAATGAGCATACATACCTACAACTAATAGATGTAAATGCTCGAAACCAGTTTAATTTAAAACTTAAATGTAGTGTTAGGCACGTGAGTTCCAAGTATTTAAATTTTTCTATCGGATATTAACTGATATTTTAAAATAAACTTGAATCTGTTGATTTCTAATTATTTATTTCTATCGGGTTAACGATTTTATAACTCGTGTACGAAGTTGTGCTATTTTATAAAAAGAAATTTCACTTTAATACATTTTTTGCAAATGGAAATAATACAAAATAAAAGTGATATTATAATAATTAGAGTAAAACTAAAATGCTAATAAATAATAGTTTAAAAAACTAAAAAACACGCTTTTATATGCAACCGAACTAAAAATTAGAAAATAATTTTTCATTACAAAGAGTTTGTCACTTCAGAATAAAAAGAGTGGGGTGCTTAATATATTAAATGTTATAATTATTCTATTTGCAATATCTATGAGGGAAAAGTTATGAAAAAATAGTAAAATGCACCCCACGCTTTTTACTCTGAAGTGACAAACTCTTTGTAATGAAAAATTATTTTCTAATTTTTAGTTCGGTTGCATATAAAGCGTGTTTTTAGTTTTTTAAACTATTATTTATTTTTCATTTTTTAGTTCGATATATCAATTAGTTTTTAAGAATAAATGCTCCAGTTTATTCACTAAAAAATTCCATCGCCATTTGTCAAGAGTAGTATTAGGACACAAGGAATTTATTTATCCTGGCGGTCCTAATCAGGATAACGGGATACTGTTTTTAAATTATTGCATTGTCATCGGTCCTTGATACGTGTGCAAAGTTTCAAAGAAATTGAATCGCTGGAAGTTGGTAAAAATTAGGCTCAAAGATTCCGTTACATAGATAGATAGTTACAACCCAAGCTAATAAAAGCGTGTTAAAAGACGTGTATTGAATATAATAAGCTAAATGATTAATGCATACTAAAGTTGTAATTTTTTACTAAAAATACTACAGTGAGGATTTTAATAGAGTTCCCCCACATTATCTTTTGAGTGGGACAAGATATTGAGATCGGGTAAAATTTGGGTAAAAGCGTGTCACTTAAACTACTCTTTGCCATAATAATAATTTTGATTATTTGTCCTAGTGCCAAAGGGTCACTAACAACTTTTTTTGTTGTATTTAGGCGTATGGAAATTGTATTACCAATTTGTACAGACGTTTTAGAGAAACCCGGGTGACCTAAATAAAGCATAAAGAAATAAGGAATGCACAGCAAATTTGTTATGTATAATAAAACGTTTAATTTAAAATATCTTAGAAACGTTTGCTTGTATCGATATTTGTTAAGTATACCTTTTTGTGCAAAAATTTGAGGGAATATAGATTATCTACTAAAATTATAATATAATGACGCAAAAAAAGAAATTACTTATTGAACAAAAACAAAGGACTGCAGGTGGCTTCTTCTACATTTACCAGCAAAAAGATGAGTAGCTTTCGATTTCATATTTAAGAAAAAACACTTTTGTGAAAAAAATCAATAATAAATAAGTAGCTTTAAAATTACTAAAATAAAATAAAAACTTTGACACTCTGTATCTCGCAAACGATTAAATTTTCGACTAAGATAAATTGCATTAAATCGTTGTATCTTGGTCCAAGGATTCCATGGTAACATTTGTACAGACCTTTAGAGACCCTGTATATGTATGCAAGAACATGCTAATGAATTGTTAGCAAATTTTCTCCGGGGGAAATAATGTCTCCCCGGGACATCCCCTGATTTTAACGCTGATAGTAACGTATTATACCGAGATCAATCATTATGATGTTTATATATAATGACCTGAAGACAAAAACTTAAAATAGTTTTTTTGTGTTGGTTGTATTTAAAATTATTTTTTTATTTTTTGATAGATTTTGCCTTTTTGCCCATTTTTACCTTTTCCTATACCGTTATGATTTTGTATATTAATTTATACATATAAACGTTCCTCTTGAATTACTTCATCTATTTGAAAAAAAACTTATCAAAATCCGTTAAATAGTGATAAGAAACTTAATACTCCCTGTATAATATTTTTTTTAAATACTAATAACTATTTTGCAAATCTTTATATTTAAGCAATTTTGTAAATCTCGAGATGGTATAATAACATAGTTAAATTGCATTTTAGTTTTAAGGTGTTTTTTAATATAACTTTTTTTTACCCACCCTGTATAGTAATTTTATATTTTTTTATAAATAAATAATTTTAATAAATATAACGGCGCACAATTCCTATAAACATATTTTTTCAATTGCAATAGTAACGTCAATTTCGAATTTTAAATGTAAACTATTTTTTTAACACTCTGTATATGTTATTTTTGAATATTATTATTATTAGCATAGCTTACAATTGCTGCACTAGCGGACCGATGCTATTTATTTTAATGATTAAAGCACGAATATTCGACAATACATCACTGAACATATATTTAATATCCAAAAGAATCATTACTCTGATCGCCGCAATTATCGTTGCTATAAACAATTGATACCCATTCGCACGCTTACTCAAGTAGGAGAGAAACAGATGTCGAACGACGCGGAGAATGTGCCTCTTTGTCGCGCTTTCGCTCTGCCTGCACTTTAAGCTTTAAATGGAACCCGCGAGGTAACGGCACGTGAGTCATGTTTTTTGTGCATGCAGCCGGATTCATCGACTTATAAGACGTTGTCACGTCAATAAAAGTTTGCATTGATGATATTACATTTTAACCTTACAAATTACACATAGGATAGAACATTAATTACTTTGTAAAACATATATTTTGAGTTCTTGCCACCAAGTACTATATTGGTACCTAAAATGAAAATTATAAAATTATTTCGATCGGAAAAAAAATAGTACGTGAAACTCGTAGAAAAAGCATATTTCTTTATGTACGTGAAATTATTGCAGAAATGCGGTGGTCCAGAATCAAGTAACTCCAATATTACCAATTCAATGTTGATATACCAGTCATGTGATTCCAAACCTTTGTACTTTTACAATAACTTAATGTACCAACTAGGCATAAAAAATTCACCATTGTCCAAAAATATATCGCTTTTCCTACATGTGACACAATATACCATTTTTTATGTGTCGGCCGTATTCAAAAGCTTTATTTTATTTGACCAAAAGCTTGTTTTTATGGTGATCTTAATAGCTCTATTTTCTTTTTTGTACTCTAACTTTACAAGTTTTATTTCCTCTAAATAACATACCCCAAATAATTTTTACGCCATATTGGCAAAACTTTTCACATTACAATAAGTATCAAACCACTAAACTTCGTTCCATTACAGCTTACTTAAACTTTTAGTTTGATGTTGGAGCCGAATGAAAAAATATATATATCTTGAGCTCATACGAGCCCCAGAGTGCGAGCCCCATCAGTTCAACAAAAAATAATTATAAATAAATTGACACAGAGGTTATAAAAATATGTGTATAAAATATTAAACAATGATGTATTAAAAGAAAATAATTGTATCAAAGGCTTTTATAACTAGAGAAGATGTGCTCCGCTACTGACGCTGTTATTATTTTTTCTTTTTATAAAATATTTACCAAGTAAAAATACCCGTTACTATAAACGGTAAATACAAAAAGGAAAATATAAAAGAAAATAAAAAAATCTTGAAAAACAAAACCTTAAAATCGGCTTTGTTTTTTAAGATAAATTTTACATTTAGTTTTTAATGGAACCGGAACCATATTAGAAAACAAAAAATATGTTTTTGTGACCCCGCCTTATTATTGCAAAAAAAATATGTTTCAAACCCTACACAAAAAAAAAACTAAAAAGAACATTGGAACAGCTTAAAATTATATTCTATAAAATCGTAAAAATCGTATTTCTTCTGAGGATTAAAAACGACATGAAAGGCAGAAACCATGACCGAACGTCAGAAATTTATTTTAGTAATTTATATAAGTAACTAATGATTTTAACGTTTAACAAATATGACACTTTACCTTTATTAACGTTTACTAAATTGACTTAAAAATAAGAAAAGTACCTTTTTGAAAATATAATATTTTGATTAAAGAATCTAAATAAATATAACATATGTATAATTATATAATTTTTAATAATTGTTTAACATTTAGACTACTTAAGATACATACATACAAATATTACGAAAAGTTAAAAAAAAACAAAAAAGTGCTGCTTATATCTGTTGTATTAAAACCTACAAGGGTATGTAAATTGAAACATCTAACGATTTTATTAGAAATTTTCCGTCATAATAATAGTATTTCTAATATAAAAAATGCCAAATACCCAAAAACATTAGCTAAGAAACTTGTTAAATACAGACTATATTTCTTCCAGCTATAAAAATATTGTGAGTTTTGGATCCAATAACATAAAATTTTATTTTTCTCTCGAAACTCTGCAGACGGTTCCTAAATCTTGCTAGCACCATATTTTCCAAAACTTTTTCCATTGAAATATTTATAAATTATCTTAACTTTCTTCATTTAGACACAGTAAGATTTATTAAAACTTTTAATTTGTTTGATGGACGGGACATATTATTCTTGATGTTTTATAACCCTGCTCTTTTGCTAAATGCCTTCAATCACATTTTTCATGGTTCATTCCATAGTGTTTATGTTCACTTTTAATATATTACTGAATAAGCTCTAGAGTTTTTTGCCATCCAAATAAAACGTTTTTTTTTAATTATATTGCGAGGAAAAATCATAACGTTACACGTACTTTGCTAGACACGCGGTAGCGTGTCAAGTCAAGTTCAAGCAAAGAAACTGGCTATAGCGCCGAGTGTAATATTACACAAAATACTTGGTGCAACTTTTGTCTCTTCCATAATTCAAAACCTTTTTAATGTAAACACATGAAACTATGTGTGTTTATTTATATTTATAAGGACGACTAGGAGCCCCAATGAGCTAGCTTTAACGGTTATAAAGATATAAAGGTCCAAAAGTCATCAATTTTCCACTGACTGATATATAGATTAAAAACCTAACCCACTTCCAGATGACCTAAAAAAATTAAATTTGAAATCTAGCTGGGTAATTGTGTGTATGCGTAATCTGAAAAATTAACAAAGGTTAAAGAATAAGGGAAGTTAGGGCGGCCCCTGTACAATTTTTTTTTAGTTGTAGCGTTTAAACCGTTACAAGTAGATATTTCAAATTAGAGGCGGTAGGGGGCGTAGGCGACGTGTGCCATCGCCCACGGCGTCGCGGCATGAACGGCCTTGTGACATTAGATTTTGCAATAATAAAAGTTACATGGTAAAGAACCTCGCAGGAATTTTTTTGGTCCCGAATCTGCTTTTCCATTTGTTAAAAAGGGCCTTGCAAAATGCATCTTGCCCACATAAAATTTAAATCTTGCGCCGCTACTGTTTGAAATTATTCCAATATATATATATATATATATATATATATATATATTATATTTGTTATATAAGTGCTGTCCCCTTACAAAAAACTTGTTATACGCGCTAATAGACAACCTTTCAACAAGATCAGCAAAGCATATTTTATTATTGAACTTGGTCAATCCTTTTCACATTTATGTTTTTGGTAAGATTTTAAAATACAAGAATTACCGTCTTTAAAAAAAAAATCGTTTGTATACGTATATTTAATTACCAGTACTTGTTAAAGTTAGCCGCTTTAGTAAAAAGTTAGATTAAAAATTTTGAAAATGTATGTAGTTGACAAGATATGACAACAGCGTATTTTTATTCAAATTTTGCGCTAAAATCCTTCTTACTCAAGATATAGTGGATCATATCTAAGCAACTAATAAATACAGAAGTTTGAAAAATGAAAACATTACTACTTAAACTCTTTTCGCTCAATTTAATGCAATAAAAATAAATAAGGCATTCAATTAAAAACCAAAAAATATGTGTAGCTTAAAATGAAAAATGTGGCAGAAGTGCCAATATTACTACGTAATTTACCATGCCCAAAGCATTCTATACTCGTATACCAAATTTGGCAAATGTAGCTTTAGCAGTTTTAAAGATATTTGAGTTGTAAAAGACTTGCGGTACTTATTACTTACCCAGTATGCAAAGAAAAATTATTCCTTTCCTTTTTGTGTTTATGTTTATACAAAACTGCTAAATTATTTTCCTTATATTACCAAAACGCAAAAAAGTTAACTCAAAAGAGAAAACGTCTAACATTTATATGTTTATAGGAAAAAGCAACTTTAGAAAACTTAAATATCCAAATTTATGTACAAATAATAAACGAAGCGAAGAAAATAAATTGTTTTTTGTTAGTCTGAAGAAAATAAATAGGAATCAGTAAAAAGATTGGATATAAATTAAACTGACTTTATAGTCTTTGGCATAAAAAGAGAGCTTTGGCAATACAAAATGTAAAAAATTGGATTTGCTTTTTCCAAAACTGACACTAATATATTCTGATTGCTAGCTACTTTGCATTTTCTTTGATATCATTCTATAGCAATAAATTGTTTATTAAGTATCAGCAATTAGTGTTTGCTTTTTAAAGAGTTTAGTTTAGTATACGTTTTAAATATTAATTTATTGACAATTTTATTTATTTTCAAATTTGATTGGTTAAAGAGCTTTATACAAGTTGTTTTTGTAATCATTTAGTCTCACAGGTAATTGTATTGTAATTTTTTACTTTCATGTATATATATTTTTTACTTCTATGGCAAGAAAGAATTTTTACAGACATGGAACACTTGTTTCTTCAGTGCAGTCAATCTAGTGGGTCCAAAATTATTTTACTAAATTAAAAGTTTAAGCTTATGGTAACCTTTAAAACGGCAAATTACAGTAAGCAAATTAAAAACGAAAATTACTTTATTCTTAAAACCAGAACTTAATTCACAGGCTTTTAGAAACATAATCCTTTTTTTTTGGAAATAGTATAGATCTTAGGTTAAGAATGGGTATTGGCCGTTAATATAAGTGGAGATCAGCATAAAGAATTAAATTGCATTTTTTTGCTTATGAATTCTAAACAACTTTTCTGGGAAGATCTTGCAGATAGATTTCACCCGTACCGACTTCAAATGAAATGCTTAATGGACTACCATGTACAAGGAAATTACATGAATTCAATATAGATGTATTTAAAACGTTTATAATATTTTACCAGAAAGGATAATATTTTACACATAGATTGAATTTATGCTGAACTTACAACTGATCATTTAACGTAGCTTTCAATTCAGTAGGGGTAAGCATTTTGGTATTGGCATCTACTGTCACAATAACCTAATTTAGGTAATAAACCAAAATTCCTAAAGTTTTACCGACGGTAATAATTGGTTTTAACCCTTAACCATAGAGATCTCTTCATTTTGATCGGCGGGGCTTACCGATTTGTCAAGATCATGGTATCCCCATTATTTGCGCTGAAGTCGCTGTATTATTGGTAAAAAGGGTTCTTTATTTTCTTTGAATACACTCACGTTAAAACATATAAAAATGATCAATCTGGTTTTGATTTTTTAATTACAATATAGCTTTTAGAAAAACAGTTGTAGACACTTACAGTACTTGCCAATCCTATTTTATAAATTTTCTTCTTTTAAATGTAAAATAAAATATGAGAAATTATGATACATTAAATCAGTTCGTTACTTTATAGATAAAAAACTTATTTGAAATAAACACATTAAGATTAGTAAATTGACAGATCTTTTTATTTCATTTTTATTTTAAATTTTGCATATTGGCCTAAATAACTTTTTCTAGGTATCGAGCCAACTAACCTTACTTTTGATATTTTTATATAATTTCTATTAATTATCTCCCCAACCGACGCCCATGAGCCGGATTACATTATTGAACTTAGGTTACTCGATAAGCAGAGCTGATTGCCATAAAAGTTTTTTAATATTATTAGAAATAGAAAAAAATCTATATAGTAGGACCGCGTAAATATCTTTACCGATTTTGTTTCTCTGCTTTAACAATTTAAGTTGGATCATTAGCAAACGTGCATGACTCATAAAACCTATGATAAAATTATCAGTAACATATTCTCGGCCAAGTTTTTATCAAGTTAAATTTGGTTTAATTATTGTGTTATTTATTGATATGGATGCTTTACAACAACTTCAACTTAAAAATATTTTTGAGACGAATATTGTTCAATTTATATGCCTACTTCATTTTTATTTTATTTACTTTTCATTTATTTAGTTTTTTTTTTTAAGTGGCAACTACTTTTCACCCAATACCTTTTAACCTTTAGCAAACTGTTGCGAAATAATAAAAATTAATTACTACTTACTTTAAAATATTTTCTTTATTACTTTCATAACCTAAAATTGTTTGGTTAACTAACACCTTTAGGAAACTTTATTTATATATATTGTGAACACCCTGTATAGGAGGTATGTAAGTTTTAATAATTTTATTATTTATTTAATTATTTTGATTATGAAAAACACACATATTAAAGTAAAACATATAACAATTTAAAATAATGTCAAACCTTAGACCTCGAACCGGCAAGGTAAATTTCTAGGTCGAACGGGCAAAGTCGTAAACGTGCTAAGTCACCAAAAACCGAGTTCAACTTTGTATATACACAGAGTTTAATATAATAATAAATTTAAAAAATAAAAATATGTTTACAAGAGTGTTACAAAATCTTTCAAAAAAATAATAAAATTAGCAGCTTAAATGTCTTGATATTTAAATATAAGTAGATACGGACTTATTAAAATTATTGTGTTTTTAATTTTATTTACAGGCTTCATTGATAAAATTGTATACCACTGTAATTTTTTTTGTAATTTCTTATCAGAAAAAAAAAAGATTTTGTCTGAAATTTAAAACTTTTGACCTAAAGCGATTGAAACAGGGGCTTTCAAGCGTTGCTTTGAGTTTTAAGCAGTTGTGTGTTGAAAAAACACAATTAATTTGAATTAAATTAAGTTTATTTTATATACTTAACTTGGTTTTAATACGTTCCAACTGAAAAGAACGACACACTTAAAGATAGGCACTAATTAGATATATTAGCAACTTGAAAGCCTTTAAACCAATTATCCATAACGTTATACCCTAACTTTGGAAAATAATGAAAAAAATGTGTTATTTAAAATATACATAAAAATACAAATCAACGACTCCGAGAATTTTTCGGAATAAATATTTTATGTTTAAATTATTGAATTTATAAGGCTCTAAATAATTTTGGATCTATTGATTTCTTTTTGTACCATAAATTTAGTAACAGTTATTAAACAATCTACCATACACATAAAATTATTTTTGTATTATTTACTAAATATATGGCGGTTATAAAGAATTTATAATACAATGACACACTGACACTGTTCTAACCAGAAGAAGGCGCTTATAAATACAATTTTATTAGATATGTAAATTTTATTTATTTTTTTATTTACGTTTAAGTATAATGTGTAAAGAATTTTATATTTAAAGCATTAAAATGATTTTGAAATTTATATATAATAATATATTTAATTTTTATTATGTACCGAATTATGTAAGGTGGCATTTGTTAATAAAAGAATGTCATTATCCAGTTTAATTTAAATTTAAATCAATCGTAAAGGAACTAAATTAAAAAGTATTCGACCTTAGACTTTGGGATATAATTTACAAATGACATATGAAATAATATGTTTAATAGATGCTACTAACTCGTATATATTTTCTATGCACTTTAATTTAATAAAAAAGCCAATAAAATTTACATTGTTAATTTAATGGTTTATTTTGGTAATTAATTACCATCTTATTAAGATCCGTCTATTTAGCCAGATGTTTTGGTATTTTTTATTATGAGACACTTTTAAAAAAATCGCTTCGGGTAAATCATCGTATTGTTAATATTTCAAAAGCTATATTTATTTAAAATATACAGAGTGTTTTAACATAAGATGCAAATTATTATTGGCGTGAATCCTTTCGTAATTTTAAGTTTAAAATTTAACTAAATTTGGCGCATAGCTACAATACACTAATTATATTTTGTATGCTTTTTTTTCTCCAGTAGCGTGTAAGCTGCACATGACTATTATATTTTTTTAAATATGCTATATTTTGTTTTTTTATGGTTACAACAATTATCCCTAAAATTTTCATTGATTTCAAAGCAAATTTTATTTTTAAATTATTTTTGTCCGACGTATTGTTTGTTCTTACAAAATATAGAAAGACTTTTGCTGCACGGTCATAGGCCTATAATGTAGTAGTTAACTAAAGATGATATTTTGCTGGGTTGAAGACCTTCTTTAAAAAGTGATTTACCTGACGTAAGGATTTACTTCTTTCAATTTTTTACAATAATTTTAAACCATATTTTACAAAACGGTACTCAAAAATTGAAAAAAAGTTTTTCCTATTTGTAACCCCACCAAATTAGTTCTTGTATTAAAGTGTCCGAATTCAAATATTGAATACTAATTTTAAACATATTTAAATAATATGTTATATCTCAATATTTACGAAATATATACGAAAGAAACAAACAACTATTTTTAATAATTAATTTATTAATGAGTTTTATACTTGACTTATTAGTTATTAATATTAATAATTTTTAATAATTATAAACCTTACACGGAAAACATTCTGGTAAATATTCATGCAATTGTAACCTACACAATTAAAATGTGTAGCACTATTATAGGTCCCAGGTACACGTTGTAGCAAATAATGTGCAGTGGTATTTAATACTTTTGTAGCAGAACTTCATGTTACCGTTTTCAATACTACTATAATGTAGTCAAGATTCATATTTGGTTACTGTTGTAAGCAACTATCATTCACTTACAAAACTTAAGGACTCGTTGATTATCATAACAAAAAATTAATTACAAAAATTATACCTAGAACGTCAAATGATAAACATATTTACCACGATTTTTGCGTTTCACTCTTATAGTACACAACGCTTTTTGATTTTTCTCCATGTACAGTTTAATTTCTTTGTATTATTAAAGTAAGATTCTTGTAAGACAAATAAAAGCAGTGATAAAAATGTCTGAAGCTGAGAGGAAAACCGGAATTAAGTTTAAATTAGAGAAAATATGATGTAAATATAAAAAATAGAGTTACTTTTGCAAAAGTACTCATTAAAGCTTAATGAAATTTAGTGTTTGTTTTTTATCATATTCATTACA